>CABFVX010005869.1:18488-45898 GCA_902151425.1 Timema shepardi
TTTTTTTTTTTTTTTTGCAGATCATACGGCTCGGTGTAGGGATACATAATTTGTTCTAGTAGCTTTTCAAAACCATCAGCTGTCATTCAGCACCAAAGAAGCCGTGGGCCTACTGTACCTACCTCATTCCTATTCCATTAGTGTGGATATGAATTTAGCCCGGATGGGTGGTAAGACATGATACATGTAAAAAAAACATGTAGTTTTTTTACAGTAGCAACCATTAACGTTGTAAAGACAGATAAAATTTTATAGCAAGCATAAAAAACATAGAGAGCTAAGGCGGAACCGATAAAAAGGTGTGACGGAAACAATGAATGAACAATGGCTCGAGGAGGAGATGATTAAATACGAGAGCCATTAAAACTCCTCGAGCACTCCGTGGAATAATTGTTTAGGGCGTCATTCCAACAAAAGGTCACTTAATCTCCTCTAACATGTACAAGGGGTTATTTCTCGTAAGGACTAGAGCAGATCTATAAAAACAGTTTAAAGCTTATAGAATTGTTTCAAAATTAAACTATTTCATTTAGGGCTGAATATATATTTTAAAAAAATTCAGACTTTAGCCAATCCCCCATTTAGTGGCGTATATCATTTCGAAAGTCACGTCAGACAATTCCCCGTATACTATCGTATAGCCTATATAATCGAACCCGCCTCGGAGGCGTAGTTGGCTAGCTCGCTTGTCGTGTTGGGCTCGACTGCTGAGGACGGGGAGATCGAGGTTCGAATCTCGGTCGGGTGAACTTGGGTGGTTTTCCCTAAATGGTTTACCACTCTCCCTCCACGAAAATGTGGGTTCACTTCCTCTAATTCAACCTTACCCATTCATAATCCATTAGCGTAATTAGCACTTAAAGCGTATAACCCGAACGGGTTGTAAGACGCGGTGCTAAATAATAATAATACTATATAATCGAGATTCAGACTCAGGTAAACCCCAAACGTGTTGAGCTGATTATTATTCGTATATCGGGAGATTAGTTAAGTCCCTGACCCTATAATAGTTTATAAAAAAGGCCCTTAATATATTGAAAGAATAGCAATTAACAATGTGTGAACTGCGTTTTAAAATAATAACACAATGCTCAGGAAAAATTGAAATCTTAATTAATCAATAACACAATTTTAATTACCATTATTATTATTATTAGCACCGCGTCTGACTACCCGTTCGGATTATACGCACTTGCGCTAATGTGTAATGGTAGGGTGATTGTGAGATGAAATGGAGGACCTACAGTTTAACGTGGGATCCGAACCACGGTGGAGGCCTGGCATTCCTCACATTCACAAGATGTCTTGTCAGAGGTGAAGGAAGGGTTTGGTAATCAGATGAATCTGTGCCGGGACCGAGGATTGAACCCCGGCCGCCAGCACAGAAGTCTGACACCTTACCCCCTAGACCGCCAGGTCACCCAATTTTAATTACCAAGCTATCTTATTAAAGGTAAATTTCCTTTTTAAAAAACCACACAGCATTTTCGTTTTTTAAACTTCTCAGACTGAAGACGTTTCTCAGCGGATTTCAAATGTGTTTTCAGCGTAACTTTAATTTACGAGATCCTAGAAAGATCTAGCAAGATTTATAGATGAATACTTTAAACGAGATGTTTTCAAATCTACGAATATACTTTCTAAGAGATAATAAATAACTTTTTTCGAGATAATTTTTTCGCATTTCAATTGATGTATTAAACTTTAAATTATTATTTTCATATTATTAAGCGTACCATTTCACTTATCAGTGAAATATTGGTGAATGCCAAACACAATAAATAATTGGGAACACATAGTAATATTATTATTAAATTTTATATCTCCAATTTCCCGTAAATATAAGAGATATCCTGGTTTGGTAAATTCATAGAACCCACTTTAATGGTCAAATTGTTGAAGGCGTCACTCTCGCAATAGATTGAACTGCCGATGATGGGGGATCGGGGTTCAATTTCCAGTTGGGTATTTTCCTAAGGGGGTTTTCAGCTCTCCCTTCACACAAATTCGGGTACACTTTCTTTAAATTCAACCTTCCTCATTTATAACAAACTAACATAATTAATATATATATATATATATATGTATATAACCTAGACGGGTAGTAAGAAGCGGTGAAAGATAAACATATTATTAAAAATTACCAAACATAAATCTCATCAACTTTAAAAAAAAAGCATATATTTATATTTAAAATATTTTTTTTACTGTCCTATCTATGCAAAAATTAGTCTAGTAATAACTTTAAAGGAAGAATATTATGTGTTTAACATTAACAAATATAATTAATACTCTTTTAATAATATATTCATACATCAATTAATGTGATGTGCAGCTGTAATTTTTTATGTACATTTTGAATAACTATAAAATCAGCAATAATAATCATCATTGACATTGTGAACCGCTTCTAACCACTGGCTGAGTCTGTTTGGGACGTAAGCGCCTCCACCTACTCATTTCCTCTCACGTCATCCCTCCCTCCACCTCGATCCAGTCCTCTCCTCTCTTTCGTCCACACACCTCCTTACGCACTTAAGCCATCTGTCCCTTGGTCTTCCTCTCGGCCTCCTAATCCAACATCCTCATGGACCTCTTATCCTCACCATTATCCTCACACGGCTGTACCTATCTCCTCTCCTTGACCTCCTTTCCCTCGCCATTATCCTCACACGGCTGTACCTATCTCCTCTCCTTGACCTCCTTTCCCTCGCCATTATCCTCACATGTCTGTAACTATCTCCTCTCCTGGACCTCCTTTCCCTCTCCATTATCCTCACACGGCTGTACCTATCTCATCTCCTTGACCTCCTTCCCTCGACATTATCCTCACATGTCTGTAACTATCTTCTCTCTTTGACCTCCTTTCCTCACCATTATCCTCACACGGCTGTACCTATCTTCTCTCCTGTACTGTAGCTGTTACTGTGGCAATAAAAACATATTAACTATTGTTATCGATGTTGACCGTAAACAGAATGTTTGTATTTTATAAAAGTTATTTTCTATCATGTTCATGTTGTATATATAGACTATTATTTGTATTGCTCACCACATCTTACTACCCATTCAGGTTATACATTTAAGTACTAATTAAACTAATAGTCTAGAGACAAGAAAGGTTGAATATAAAGGAAGTGTATCCACATTTGCGTGGAGAGAATGGTGGGAAACTATTTAGTCAAAAAACACTCGGTACACCCGACCAGGAACCACAATCTCCCTGTCATCGTTGGTCTAGTCTATTGCGAGAGCGACGCCTCAGAACATGTGACCACCAATGTGGTTCTTGTGATACATTGAAAGTATTATAATATTGAAAAATATAGTGATGATATTGAAAAAAATATACTTTTTTATGTGCCACTTATTTAGATTTTTTCCATGGTATGTTGACTTTCTGCAAGAATTAATGTTCTCTAATTGTTTCTGTACACTTCTATGGAGTAGTTTAACCGATTAAAATTAATATTTCACTAATATTTCTATTGTATGTTGGTACTAGATGAATATGAGCCCAAAAATATTAGAACAATATCACTTAACTTAAACAACAAACTTACAAAATGTATATTTTCCAAAACATTTTTTAGAAATTTGGGCTCAATTTAAGTTATTTTTAGATAGTATAGTAATAATTAAAAATTTAAGAGTTCATTAGAGAAATATGGTGGAACTCGGTCGATAACACCTTTCTCTTAATTTAGGGTCCGTGTTCGATATCCGGCATTGCAAAATATTTTTAATGCTTAACCCAATTTTTTTTAAATGTGAAAACTTGTTGCTAAAATCTAATTTGATTCTATTTATATCATTCTAAGATGTATGTTTAATCAAAACTTAAACAAGTCAAATTAAATCAAACAATATAAGCCCAAGGTTACTTTATTTAAAAACAACAAACCCAACAAATATAACAATTAAAAATGTATGGCGGCCGGGGTTCAATCCTCGGTCGCGGCAAAGATTTATCTGATTACCAAACCCTTCCTTCACCTCTGACAAGACATCTTGTGAATGTGGGGAATGCCAGGCCTCCACCGTGGTTCGGATTCCACGTTAAACTGTAGGTCCTCCATTTCATCTCACAATCACCCTACCATTGCACATTAGCTTAAGTGCGTATAACTCGAACGGGTAGTAAGACGCGGTGCTAATAATAATAATAATAATAATAATAATAATAATAATAATAATAATAATACAAATGTATGCCATGATTTGAACCATATATTTTTATTGTGGGCTGATAGAATTTATTAAACTTTATTTTGACTAATTAATTAGTTATTCGTGATAATTATCTCAAGGTTTTTAGATATTATCCCACTAATTAGTTAGTGCTCTTTCCTTCCTGTAATCCTGTGAAATAAGATAACATGGCCTCATGATTAAACTGATAAATAATATATTTTAAAATATTCTAAAATATTCGCATGTAAATCTTATTCTTAATTGTGAGTAGGCTATCTTTGAAAATTTTTCACAAAAATTTTGTAAGAAAATAAAAATTAGTAGTACTAGTGTGGTGTACACTAGGGGTGTGCGAAGTCCACTTTTTTGGTTCGAATCGAAGTCGAGTCGAATATGTGAAATATTCTCGAAGCCGAATCGAAGTTCGAATATTTTTCTATTTTATTTTGAGTAAAACTATTAATATATTGTTATTAAATATAGGTATTTATCTAGCATCAAACTGAATATTATAGGCTATTTATTGTTTCTAGCACTAATATTTGTAGCTTATTGCCAACTTGATAATGTTAATCACTTTACCTCTTGGCAAAAAAAAAAACAAAAAAAACACCTTTTTATTTTATACTTAGCAGGTAGGTAAAAAAAATATTTCTTTGAGTCTGGTTTTATTATGCTTTATTGAAGTCTTACTTATTCTTTTTAAGATTGCTATGGAGGAAGGTAAGCTGTTGTACATGTTCAGGGAGTAAACACTCTCGTCGGGCTATAACAACATTTCCTGCTGATGAGAATAGTCTCTCACTACTGACTTGCGTAGCAGGAATACCAAGATATTTAAGCGCAACCTTAGCGACATTTGGGAATTTACTACACCCTTCTTGCTTCCACCAATGGTAAGGGTTTGTGGATCTATTCACCCTAGGCTCAGATAAATACTTTTCAACTTCTTCAGAAATATTCATCTCTTTTCTCTCGTTTGGTAGAGAATCGAAGAATGACCACAGTCCAGAGTTTGAAGTTGATGGTTCTGGCTCATCAGCTGTTGAATCCATTTCTTCAAAATCACGGTATAGTTCGTTTCTTAAAGCAGTTGACAAATTTGCTGAAGCAACAATATTATTGATAACTACACCTTTGAATCTTGGGTCCGTTAACATAGATAAGCGAAATATTTCATCCTCTTCATGCAACGGAAATCTAGACTTAAGTGTCTTTAAAAGGCTTCTCGCAAATGTCATACCTTCTTCTTGCCTTTGTATGCGAGAGTTTAAATGGGAACTCAGACAGTGTAGGATGGGTATGACCATCGAAGAGGTTGGATATGAATCGCCACTTATTTCCTTTGTGGCTTGAGCAAGTGGCTCAAGAACTTCCAACACACCCTTTGCTTGAGCCCAATCTGCATTTGTCAGCGGTTCAATATTGTGTTCAGACTGTGCTAGTTCAGCAGCGATGGGGCCCTTCATTTCAACAAGCCGCTGAAGCATGCAATACTCACTACTCCAGCGAGTCTCCACATACTGAATAAGCTCCAGCTGGGGTACCTGCATTCTCTCTTGCAGACTATGAAGGCGTTCCCGTGCTTGAGAGCTACGCCTGTAATGACCCACAATGTTTTTTGCCTTCTGTAACAGCTTCTTGACACCAGGACACTCAGATTTGGAATCGTCAACAGCTAACTGTAGAGAATGTGCAAAGCAAGGACGGGCTTTGTCACCAAATAGTGTTTTGGCAGCAGAGCGGAAATTGGGTGCATTATCGGTAATGCAGTAAATTGGGATTGTCATGTCCTCCAGTGAAATGCCCCAATTAACAACACATTGCTCAAGTCTAGATTTTATGTTGGCTTTAGAATGACTTTCATTCATTGGAATGATTTCCATAGTGAATGTCTTGTAGTCATATTTGTCATTCAGGTAATGACAAGTTAGACTGACATAGCTGTCTGTGGCACGAGATGTCCAGCCATCAGATGTGAGGGTTAGTGCCTGTACAAATGGGAGATCTTGAAGAAACTCTGTTTTGAGACGATCCCGAGTCTCTTGGTAGAGCACTGATACATAATTCCGAGAGAACGTAGTTCGTGCAGGAATCTTGTAGTTGGGAGCAAAATGTTTAACCAATTCAACAAAGCCCTCCTCCTCAACAAAGCTGTATGGTAAAAGTCCTTTTACAAGCATATTTGTAATCTTGTTAGTGGTGGTTTGAGCATATGGGTGTGATGAGACCATCTTTTCTCTACTAAGCATAGTCTGGATGTTTTGTTGTACTGTCCTATCTTTTCTAGGAGCAGGTGCGGGCAGATCCTTCTTGTTGTTTTCATCTAAAAATTCTTTGTATTTGCCTGGGTGTTTTTGGAGGTGGTTAAGAAGTGTCTTGGTTGTGCCTGCCAAAAAAAAAAAAATTAATTTAAGGGGGAAAAGGAGATTTAAAATTTAATATTGTGGTAAGTAAATGGAAATCTAGCAGGAATTTAGTAAATGTGATAGGCCTATTACATTGCCTAAAGTCTTGCCATATTCCCATTAAGGCATGGGATAAAATAGGCCCAACTTTATTTTTAGTGGGCCCCTACTGCTTCATGGCACGTTAGGTTATAATATGCATTTGTACTAATTGCGCTAATGTGTTAGAGATGAGTAAAGTTGAATTTAGATTAAATATAGCGTACCTGTAGGGCTACTGCGTGAGAGGAACCATTTAGTAAAATACCACCCTCAGTACACCAAACCAGGATTCAATCCCCTATTTTAGAGTCACCATTTTAGTCTAAGGTAAGTGTGATAACTTAAATAAAAAGTCTAAAACCTCTATCGTACCCCAATCGACTTGGCTTATAATAGGCCTAGACCCAGTGGCGGATCCATCTACTATCTCACGAACCAGATATCTTATTAATTTTTATTGTTGTTCTGTGAGAGTTCCCGTAACCCCCTCATGAAATTCGAGAGGATCCACACCTTTCTTCTCAAAATTTCGTGCCCCCCCTCACGAAAATTTGCCCATGAGCATAAGCGGATTTAAGGGAAGCACATGCCCTCCACAATGGACAATAACATACACTAGGCCTCAAGGGCGCCCATATGATAATTACAGGAAACATTATTTAAAAGTAAAATATATTAGGAAAATAAGCCACTTACAAAAATTGTTGCACATAATTTATAGGCCTAATACAAAACTTAGGCTGGTCTACAAATTTTCAATCAAATACAGTAATACAGAAAACGGCCAACTAACCTGATGGAGTCTTGAAGTTCTTTCGGCATGTTCGACATTCAGCCGACTTTTTATCAATATTTTTACTAAAAAAATTCCACACAGTACTTCTTTGCCGATTAGTATTTGCACAATCACCACTGGTTTCACCCTGCATACTGTTAAATTAATTGTTCACACACGAGGTACGACTCAATCAAATAGACGCTCAAAAAACACGTGATCTACGTTCTAGAAAATAATATATCCTTTTATTTTTTAAAGAAAATATATAATATTTTAAGTTATTAACAGCAATTATCATCTATAGTGATGACGTTAAGTTTTTTTAGTATAATTATTAGGCACGTAGTGTTCCTTACTCACGCATGCGCTCGGCTATCGCTCATCTCTGGCTATATCCATATACTCGAGCCGCGCACGCGCTCAACTATCGCTCAACTCTGCCGATATCCATATACTCGCACAGACAGGAGTTTTGGTCATGTAGTAATTAAACAACTAAAATGTCTGCTTGCGCATATGAATTCAAAATTATTACAAAATATTTTTAATAACTAAGAAATACTTTAAAAGTTTAAACTGGCCGAAAATTTTAAAAATATTACTTTTATTATTTATTTTATCTACACTTTCAGTTGGTACTAATGAATGTTTATCAATACGGTATGATCATAATGTAATGGCCGTCTTGAAAATCACAACGTTAAGGAATTTTATCAGTTGCCCATAATAATAAAAATATTTTTTAATTCTTAAGGTACCGTACTTTGGTTTAACTCTTGTTGAAACCAGACTGTAAGTAAATCATTATCAAGGCTTCGAATGGACCGAAGCTTCGAACGGCAGCCGAAGCCAAACATAGGTTCGAATCGAATACGAAGTACCCTGAGATTCGATTCGGCTTCGAATTTTTCGAAGCTTCGCACACCCCTAGTGTACACCATAAATGTTGTTGTCAGGTTGGTATTTGTAATCCATCTTGGACTTGACGTGTTTACGTTGGCAAGACATTGATAAGATTAAAGCCCAGCCTAATTTTAAGATTAAAGATCAAAAGAGTAGGTTTCATCGTTTGACTAATTAATCAGCTACACGAGACTCTTTCTAAAAACTCTTCTTAATGAAATTTTGTAGTCTTTACCCCCCCCCCCCATCCCCATCCCCTACAACCCACCCTTAGCCCGACATCCCTTTGATGACTTTGAATGACACATTCACCTATAATAACTATTTTAATTAGGTACGCTTTTAAATTAAATTAGATCTGTGGAATGAAGACAGCAAACTTTATTATTATTAATATTTATATAAAATGTAATATATATAGTTATATACATATTATATAGGTTTATATACTTAGAGTAAGTCAACGCAAACCCAAGATTTTCTATTTCAAATAAAATCCTAATATTAAAAAATAAAATTGTTTAGATAAAATATTTTTAAATTAAAATGTTTTGAATCGAATTCACATAGAATATTTTTTTTAAATCAAAATGCTACAAATTGAATCAAATAGAATATTTTAAAATTTAAATATTACGAAACGAATCCAAAACGTGTATTTTAATATTAAAAAGTTTTGAATCGAATCCAATGTTCCATGTTTCATATCCGTAAAGTGAAATGCTTAAGTATATGACTTATTTAAAAAGTTAACTAACCCCCCATCTTTTACTTAGAGATTCGAATTTCGAATTTGAGACGAATCTTCCAAATATTAAGATGTATAGTTTCGAATTGAATACGTATACTAGCATATTTGGAATGTCGAAGCTTCACAGAGGCTTTAATTAAGGACCAATTTTTATAAGAAGCCTCTCACATGACAGAAAAGTTAGTAAATCAACTTTCACTCATTCGTACAAGTCGTATGATCCACATATGTCAATTTTGATAGATATTATCAGTGCAGTATCTTTAAAATAATACAATTAATAATATAATAAAATGTTATCAATGTTGGCAGCAAAAAAAAATCTTATAAAAGTCCCTTATTTTGAAAATTGGACTGTCTATTTTACCATTAAATACTATATATAAACTTTATTTTATTTTACACGTTTTAATATTCTATTGGCATTGCCTCAACTTTCGCTAATTTCTTGTAATTAATGGCACTTAAGTAAGAATAACAGGCAGTGTAGGCCTATTCAACAGACCTCGAAAATTAAATAGAGCCATATAATTTAAAAGAACCAACTCCACCTTATTTAGTTAATTAAATCGCACCGCTATATAGATAAGTATATAACCAACAGTTACGATAAAGCGAGGTGTGAATCTCTCTACATCTTTTAATTAAATACTGATTCGTAAAAACTAAAAACAAAAAAAAAAAGCAGAAAACTCGACGTTCATCAATATAATACGTTGAATAAATAGTGAGACTTAGATTTATTTTTATCGATACGAATCACAATAACGCGTGATTTTCATTAACTCTTTTGGTTTAATTATTTTTTCACGACCGTCGACTCTTTATTGCAAAAATGAAGGAACTGCTATCGAGATAATGAGATTAGGGATATGATGAATTGTTTGTGCGCACATGTGTAAATTGTTAAACCAGAATTTGTTGTTTTTTTGTAAAAAAAAAAGGCAACGGCTATTTTTTTTATCGGGAATGAGATAACTTTTTTTGATTTCCTTTATCTGTAAATCTGTCTTTATTAGGTTAAACCACGAGTTACTTTACTTGCTGTCTAATATGTACACCTACCTAGTTTGTGCATCCGGCGGTTCATTTGGAGAGCTTCTGATAAGCTACTAGAAAGAGTAGATAGATATATCATAAGCTCGATAATCCGACAACATGAGAATCAGCCTAATGTCGGATTAATGGAAGTACACCATGGTGCAGCTTATAAGGTATGGCCGTAGATTAATCTGTCACGGTTAGACTGTTCTACCCTGAACGATTAAAATATTGCTCTATCTCAATGGGCTACACCATAGTGTGATTCTTCAAGGTGAGCTTGCCAACTTTCAGGGTAAATGAAGTGTTAGTACAAAACTTGTTGTTTTTTTTCAAATCAGACGTTTAAAACAACAATAATCATGTAAAAAATATTATACAGTTTTGGTAAGGAATTTCATTACCATCATCATCATCGTCAAACTACGTTTCCACCTCTGCGGGTCGTCTGGCACATCTCTTTCATTCCTCTATGCTGGCGGCCGGGGTTCAATCCTCGGTCCCGGCATAGATTTATCTGATTACCAAACCCTTCCTTCACCTCTAACAAGACATCTTGTGAATGTGAGGAATGCCAGGCCTCCACCGTGGTTTGGATCCCACGTTAAACTGTAGGTCCTCCATTTCATCTCACAATCACCCTACCATTACACATTAGCGTAAGTGCGTATAACCCGAACGGGTAGTAAGACGCGGTGCTAATAATAATAATCTTTAATTCCTGTCGTTCTCTTCCAACTTCTCCCTCAGCAACACGTCTCCAGTCCACTCCTTTAGCCTCCATGTCCTTCTGCATTTGGTACATCCATCTCGTCCGTGGTCTTCCAATTGGCCTTCTACCCTTCTCTTTGCTCTGTAATTCTTTCTAAGGCATTCTGTCCTTTTCCAGTATCATCACATGACCTAACCACATTTACCTCTTAATCCTCAGTGTCTCTTCTAACTTTTAAACCATCACCAATTATTTCATTCCTTATCTTGTATTTGATTGTTACATTCTCACTGCCTGTCAGGAACCTCGTCTCTGCTGCCTGCAATCCACTCAATTCTCTCTCCGCCCATGGCCAGGTTTCAGAGCCATATGTCAATACTGGATGATAATACCTCATATTTAACAAAGTTTTGTCCTCTTTTTCCTTTATTCCATAGTCAGATTATATCCTTGTCCACACGGTAGAACTATATACATTCTTCCAGTCACTCTAGTAGGCTAACCTTCCCCGCTGTCGGAGCTTCCTATAAAAATCGGACTGCAAATGAGACCGTCACAAGAGAACGTGTACTAAGATTACATGTTCAACACAAAATTATCAATCAACGCTGATTATTATTATTAGGTGGGCTCTCTTACGACAGGTCCATTTCTTTTGTCAGTGAACTTAGACCGCCAATGCACCCTGTCCTCTGCCTCCTATTTCCGCTCACAGAATTTTCTTTTTTTCCTTCAAGTCATCCAATATTTGAATCCTCTTTCTTTCTAAGCTTCTTTTTTTCCTCAACCTTTCCTTTTATGACGTCATGCAGAAGACAGTTCCTCCTAAGGATGTGTCTGATACAGTTTGCTCAGTACCGAAGAATCACATTCAAAACTGGTTCTCTTCTCACACATTCTTCTTCTTTTGTTTATATTTAGTTCACAGGAGCTACACCACAATTTGATAATAGGAAAGAGGAAAAGTACAAATTGTAGAGAGAAGAGAAACACAGTTTATTTCACAGTGATGTCAGTCGTGATTATAACTTGGCCTGTCATCCCCGTTAGTCGTATGACCAAACCGTCTTTAGTTGGAGATAATGTTCTTTCTCTTTGAGGCTATTCATTCGCAGAAATATATTTCAGTACGAAACAAAACAAAAAACGAGAGAGAAAAAGGAAACACGACAAATATAGCGTCCTTTGAAGACTGGAAAAAAGTTGGACGTTGGTTTTATTGAATGACTTCAAGTAGTTCAACATTAATTTGCGGTAAAAAAAAAAATAGGAGCTATAAACAAACATTAATAAAACCCAGTAATGAGCAAACTTATTGTGAATGATTAATTAGAAAAGATTACACATGAAATAACGCTTTTTTAGCAAGTTAGCCTCTTCCTTTTTTTTTTGATAGAATTTTTCGTTGATTGTCAACAAATTATATCCTTTTGTAAAAACTATATATCACAAACTATTTTTGAAAAAAAAAAGTTTATATTTTATTATAATTATTAATATTGACCCAAATGGATTTTGTAATCATTTGTAGGTTAATTGAATTTACTGCATTTTTGGTGTCAGTGAAGAAGATAAATAAATGTTTCATTAACATATTTTAATTTTAAAAGAGTTAGAGAATATTTACACTGACACAATTAATAATTTAATAATGTACTGTTAACCGCTTCGATAGCCGCGCGACGGAGAGATTTAGTTTTGAATGTCAGGTACGCTGATGGGTTTTTTCCCACTCCCCCTTCACGCAAATGTGGATACACTTCTTATAAATATAATATTCCTAATCCCTAAAACCATTAGTGTAATTAGTACATAAGCGTATCACCCGAATGGTTAGTAAGACGCAGTGCTAAAAATACAGTTAGTACATGAGTTAGTCTTAGTACGTAGTTCGTAACATTATTTGCGCTAATGTTGGACATTTTCTGTAAAATAAGATTTTTTGTCACGTCTCGAAAGCTGTATGGACCAGCCTAGCGACACTGATGAGGTAGATACTAAAGGTATAATTATAAACAAAATGTACCCGCATTTGTGTGAATATAAAGTGGGAATCCTTTAGACTTTGGAGGAAATACCACTCCTAACAACACGCAACCGGGATTCAAATCCTGACCTCCCAATTAACCGGGGCTTAGTCCTCCTTTTTATCGACAGGGGTTTGAGTATCAAGTTTTTTTTTGTAAGCCCCGAGTCTTACTTCCTGTTCAAGTTAAACGCTTATCTGCTAATAACGTTAGTGAATAACGTATAAGGAAGGATTAATTAGAAGAAGTGTACCCACATTTGCGTGAATGCCGAGTGTAGAACCAATTTTATTGACAATATAATATTACTAATAAAATAATAGCTATTTGCACAAGGTCAACAGTAGTGACCTTTAACTAATGTTTGCTATATATATATATATATATATTCTTCTAAGTGTCAGCTACCACCAATCATATGCTAGATGGACTTTACCTCATGCGCCTTATAACTATTAGTTCTGTGAACAATATATTGCTCTCTTTCCCGAACAGTCTAAGGCGTCACACTCATGTTAGGCTGGCCTGAAGGTGGGGAAATTGTGGTTTGGATCCCTATTGAGTCTATTGAGAGTGGGTTTTCCCCCCTAAATGGTTTTACCATGCTCCTTCCACACAAATGTGGGTACATTACCTCCAAAATGCTTTATTCCTCATCGCTACCCCACTAAGGTAATTATTATACGCGTATAGACTAAATAGACCCTTCCCCCTCACCCCCCAACCCGCATTATTATTATCAACACACATATTGATGAATCATATATAGACTCTACCATAAAATATGAGTGACTATCGACATTTTTATGAGGAATACATTAAATTTTCAAAATAAAATATACCCTATGTTACTCGCTGATAATGTAGCTTTATATTGGTGAAAGAATTTTTAAAATCGGTCCAGAAGTTTTTTGAGTTTATCCATTACAAACAAAAAAAAAATTAAATCTTTCTTCTTTATAATATTAGTATAGACTAACAGGTAGTAAAACGCGGTGATAAAAACTTCCTCTTTCGGTGTACAGTTGAATTATTTCCTATAATTTCTCTTTGGATTTGAAGTTAATCGGAAAACCAACTAATACTATATTCAATAGTAGATTATATTCATAGATAATTACCCTTTTTTACTAGGTTTAAGTCGTCAGTCTCACAATAAATGTTAACATTAAAAAAAATATGCTCTATATACTCGATCGATTGCTTAGAATTATAAATATAAATCACTTGAAATTATCTAATAAACGAAAAATCTTTTTTTTAGCGGCTGCCATCTTGAAACAGATAACCATATTGTAAAGTAAGTGTGTGTATACATACATCGTTCGGTCTAGGTTAAAATAATATCCCTAACAAATTTCATTAAATTTTTGTCCCCGAATTTTAGCAGTTATCGTGGAAAATTCAATTGAACAGACAGACGAATTTTCAAATGGTCAAATTAAAACAGGACCTGGTTTCACTTCATCAATTAAATACTTTAGACAGATTTATTTTTTTATCAAACAAAAAAATTCCCGTAAACCCGGATTCTTCAAGTGTAGTCATTTTAAGTTCGCGGTCTAAAGCAAGTTCGCATTTTAAATCACTGTTAATTAGTAGCTACACTAATTATAAATTAATTCAACATAACAAGGTCGCCGATGAACATCTACGGCACCGTATTTTAATGAGGCAAGATTGCGAATAAGTGCTATAGTAGGATTATGGTAAGAAGAACCTTTTGGAAAATACAGACATGGGTTGTTTTTTCGCCTAAGATTGATAACATTTTACTCTATTATTATTGATGGAATAAACAGCCAAGCTGTTAGATTTGTCTGTTACGATTAAAACCGCATATAAATATCATATTTTTTAAATTAAAAAATGACACCTAGATATGAGAATCGAACACGGAACATTTGGCTCAATACGCCAATGGTCTAACCCCCGAGCTATCCAGGAGTCATACCGTGCCCGGAGTCATACTTCACTCATAATTCTCAAGGCAGAGTCTGTAAAGGACGTGTTGGAATCCTCAGCTACATATAAGTGATCAATTAAGGTGCGGTCGAAGGGAGCGAAAGTATTTTTACCGTTTTTTATAGAGTTACCCTTTTTTTTTGGCCAAAATAAATAAAATATTTTTCCAGTAGCAACGTAGAGTTTAGTTTTCTACACATGCTAATATCAACAGATCTTTAATATCTGTCAAGGGTGCCCTGGAATTTGGTCAAAACGTTTTCTCTTTATTTAAAAAGTTTCAACAAAATTCCGGGACACCCTTGACAGATTTGTAAGATATGTTTATATTAGCATGTGTAGAAAACTAAACTCTACGTTGCGACTGGAGAAATATTTGATTTATTTTAGCCAATAAATTGTATTTCTATAAAAACTGTAAAAATAGTTTCGCTTCCTTCAACCGCACCTTAAGATCACGAGCGATCAGCTAACATTCCACCCTTCGAATAGGAAGGGCTTTTTATTTTCAATCTACATTATATTTAGATGCGGTTATAGCTGTAACTAACAAATATATTAGGTTGGCTATTTAATTCATAATTATGTCGTAGTAATGTTGGCAGTATAAAACCTCCCTGAGTCACAGATGGCTGCAATAGCGTGTGGTATTAATTGATCACACACACACATATATATATATATATACATACATATATATATGAGACTGCTCCCTCACATCCTTCACAGAATCTGCCTTAAAGTATTAGTGAAGAATAGCCCTGGGTACGGGGTGATTCCTCGATAGCTCAGTGGGTGGAGCAATGGTGTACTAAACCAAAGGTCATGGGTTCAATCTCCGTGTCTAGGTGTAAATTTTCAACTAATAATATGATATATTATTAGTATTATTTTATAATTATTGATAATATATATAAAAACTGATAGCTGCATATCACATGACTTGAAGTATTATCTGTCGAAAGTAGATATGACAGCTTTTTTTAGCTGTCAGATAAAGGTTCTTCTTAAGAAAGTTGGACCGTACTTTTGTGGCCGTAGGGATTTGAAACACTTGTTTATTTATTTATTCTTATTATATAAGTTTTGCACCGTCATCTTGAAGGTTTCAACAACAGGTTGTTCAAGTCAGTGAATCTTCACGTGTAAGTTTGCGATGATTACATCACTCGCTATCATCACACACAACAAAAGGTTGGGTTGGGTGGTAAGGATGCAGCTGACCCGTTCAGGGAATAATACAGAACCAGATCAAACCGGGGACATCGTTATAGCGAGTCTGTGGAAAACTTTCAATCATTATTATTATTATTATTATTATTATTATTATTATTATTATTATTATTATTATTAGCACAGCGTCTTACTACCCGTTCGGGTTATACGCACTTACGCTAATGTGTAATGGTAGGGTGACTGTGAGATGAAATGGAGGACCTACAGTTTAACGTGGAATCCGAACCATGGTGGAGGCCTGGCGTTCCCCACATTCACAAGATGTCTTGTCGGAGGTGAAGGAAGGGTTTGGTAATCAGATAAATCTTTGCCGGGACCGGGGAATGAACCCCGGCCGCCAGCACAGAAGTCCGACACCTTAGCCCCCTAGACCGCCAGGTCACCCAAACTTTCAATCAATCAGATTATCTTAAAGTTAGATATATATTAGGGGCGTGAAAATTCTCGAAAATTTGAGTTCAAGAATGGCACAAAATCATTTCCAAAAGTATAAATTTTCCAATCTCATTAATTTCTATGTACACACACTTTGTTTCTTAATTGATATTTTTATATTTGATGGGTGCAGGGGAAAAGAGGGAATGTCACATAGCACACTTTTCCTGGACAACAACCTGTATATCTCAAATCCCACAAGGACATAAACAAATACTTTTTTTTTTTAAATAACGGGTAGTAAGAGGCGGTGCTAAAATGATATGACAAAGACCTCTATTAACCATAATCTTAAGTACGTTAGAAAGGTCTTATGATTGTCTAACAGAGGGAAGCACCAACTCAATTGGAGTAAAATTTGGACTTTCCTCCCTTTCCCCCTAATACCCTTAATTTTAAGTTACCGTATCAACATAAGCATTTTATATTACTTCTACATTTAAAGGTACAGTTAAATTCTTCTAGGAGTGGGGTGACCTAGTGGTCTAGGGGTAAAGTGTCAGACTTCTGTGCTGGCAGCCGGGGTTCAATCCTCGGTCCCGGCACAGATTTATCTTATTACCAAACCCTTCCTTCGCCTCTGACAAGACATCTTGTGAATGTGGGGAATGCCAGGCCTCCACCGTGGTTCGGATTCACAAGTTAAACTGTAGGTCCTTCATTTCATCTCTCAATCACCCTACCATTACACATTAGCGTGTGCTTATAACCCGAACGGGTAGGAAGACGCGGTGCTAATGATAATAATAATAATAATAATAATTCTAGGAGTGAATATTAATAAAATACAATTAGATATTTATCCTGTCAAAATTGATAATATTTTAATATTTTTCTAGTATTATTTCATTGGTATTAATATATTCCATTGCTGTGAGTCAAATTACTTTACGTATGAACATATGGAAATCAGCAAAGCCCAAACTAATATTATTAAGACGTGGTAGGCGGTGAATCTACTTCGGTGGCCGCATCGTCTGAGGCATCACTCTCGTTGTAGACTAGATTGTCGATGACGGGGAGATCAAGGTTCAAATCTTTGTAGGTTTTACTGAAGGTTGTTTTTAAAAAAAATCACGTCAAATGCGGGTACAGTTCATTAAAATATAAGCTTAATAATCCCCAAAATTATTAGCTTAATTAGTACATAGGGGTATTATACGAACAGGTAGTAATTCGCAGTGCTAAAAAAAAAAGACGTGGTAGAATGTTTATTTTTAAAATTATTATATTAATCCCGTTCCTTATCGAACCAAGTCCCCCTATAAGTGCTATGACTTTCCTCGGTGGCGTAGTTAGCTAACGCACCAGTCGTGTTGAGATAGACTACCGAAGTCGAAGTTCGAATCTCAGTCGGGTCAACTGGGGGGGTTTCCTAAATGGTTTTCCACTCTCCCTTCACGCAAATGGGGGTTAATTTACTCTAAGTTCAATTTTCCTAATTCCAAACCATTAATGTAATTAATATTTAAGCCTATAACCCAAACGGGTAGTAAGACGCGGTGCTAGATAACAATATAATTGCTATGCCTGACCTTCCGTAACACCAGAGCACGTGACGGTCTTGTATTCTCCTTAATCAAGAAACGTAACAGCTGTTCAAAGAGATAGCGCCATATTGTCCTTGCACAACAGGCGTGACCTTGATATGCGCGCGCACACTGATGAAGTGGTGGGGGAATGTGACGTAGGATATTAGGGTATTTCAGAGGCGACTATGTTCACTCCAAGGGAGCAAGATTCTTAACGAGGGACTTGACAACAGGATATCAGCTCTATTGGTTTGCAATCAGCGTCCGTTAGACGAACCTAGGAGTATCAACAAGGAGTGCATTTAAATAAAATAATATATACATTTTTTTTAACGTTTTAGAAATAAATTAAATAAGCTATTGTATTTCTAAATAAAGAAATAACACCATAAACTAAGAATTTTAGAAAAATAATTGACAACAAGATCATTACTATGGTATTTGATTAAAAGTTTATGAATATATTAAAGGTGACCTGTTGTACCTAGGGGTATGGTGTCAGACAGACTTCTGTGCTGGCGACCGGGGTTCAATCCTCGGTCCCGGCACAGATTCATCTGATTGACAAACCCTTCCTTCACCTCTGACAAGACATCTTGTGAATGTGGGGAATGCCAGGCCTCCACCGTGGTTCGGATTCCACGTTAAACTGTAGGTCCTCCATTTCATCTCACAATCACCCTACCATTACACATTAGCGTAAGTGCGTATAACCCGAACGGGTAGTAAGACGCGGTGCTAATAATAATAATAACATTATGTTGAATGTTAAATAAATACAAACTATGTTATATGAGGTTTATTTTTCATAGAGGATCTTTATCTTTGTTGATTGTTAGATATGTTACAATGATACAGGAGTTGTCCGATTGTTTAAACTTTAAAAACAATGTAGATTTCCTCATTGGCCTAAAATTGAATAAAGAAGAAACACGTAAATTTAAAATTTTCGTATTTGATTTGGTAAGAAGTATTAAAAATTAATGACCAAATTATATCTTCTTTATTTTTATCCCCTTCTCCTTATTTGATAAAGAAGATATAACTTTGTCATACATATTTGTGATAAAATATNAAGTGGGTGAGGTCTATTTATACATTATACCCAACAAAAATGAGGCGCCAGTTTTAAGTCTCCCCTGAGGGTGTACGAAACCCTTGCACCGGCCGAAAATACTAGTTTACTGCCAGAATTTCATTTCTCTATTTCACTGTCGATTTGTTGTCGTCTAACCTTTCTTCTCTTTGTTATTTTATTAATTTTAACATTTCTAGGTGTAGTTTTTTTTAAGCACCACATCTTACAACCCTTTCAGTCCATACGCCTGTGTTCTCTAAGCTAGTGTGTTAAGGACGAGGAAGGTGGGATCTCGTAGAATTTTAATATTATTTACATGAATATAGAGTGTGGAACCTCATTTACTAAAAAAAACACTTTCAGAACACCCAACCGGGATTCTAACCCTGATATCCTCGTCTTCGGCAATCCTGTCTACGGTGAGAGTGACCCTTTGGACCGAAGCTTGCAATTTTGCTAATAATAATAATAATATTAATATTATTGTCTTTATTTGGTTGAAGTTATGGCCACAGCCTTTTCTTACACTTAATCAATTTTATATAATCTATAAACATATATTTACCGTCAATAGTTTTATTGGTGAAGGTTGACCTCGGTGTGCTTGGGGTAAAGTTATCTCCTCAGGAGCCGATGTTCTTGGGTTCAAACCAGGTCGGTTTTGATGGAGTTTTCTTGAGCGATAAAAATCCACAACCTTCAGGAGCGAAGTCTCAGGTCGATTGTGGCTCTTCCGCTCTAGCTCATAGAAATTATCGTGTGCTGATATAATCAGTTGGTTCAGAAAGAGCTTGTTTAATATATAAAAGATTTTTTTTTTAATTAAATTTGGCCACAATCTGTAAATTATAAAATACATTTTTTATACATTCTTTAGTGTCTAAAGGTGACCTGGTGGTCTAGGGGTAAGGTGTCAGACTTCTGAGCTGGCGGCCGGGGTTCAATCCCAGGTCCCGGCACAGATTTATCTGATTACCAAACCCTTCCTTCACCTCTGACAAGACATCTTGTGAATGTGAGGAATGCCAGGCCTCCACCGTGGTTCGGATTCCACGTTAAACTGTAGGTCCTCCATTTCATCTCACAATCACCCTACCATTACACATTAGCGTAAGTGCGTATAACCCGAACGGGTAGTAAGACGCGGTGCTAATAATAATAATAATAATAATAATAATAATAATAATTTAGTGTCTAAAGTTGTAAAAGATATGCACAATATATTTGTATAGTCACAAAACAGTTTATATCAAATATTATAACTTCTATTTGATTTCTAGAGTGTTTTATACATTCAATTCGACTTGACTTTGAACCTTAAATATTTACTCCAAAAATCCAACCACAAATTTTGACATTAAAAAAAATATATTTTTTTGTTGTAAAAATCAACTTGATAAATATTCATTCTGGTGAAATAAGGGAAGGGGGAGGGAGGCGTTACCAACCTAATGTTGCAAAAAGCATAAGCCCTCCTCCTTTCGATCCTAGTTGTAGTTAATCACCGCTGCTAATCACCACAGCGCCACGGTGTTAGTTCGAGGAAACACATAGTATCGATTTTACCATTAACATAAGAGCTATTCCTAGTACCAACTTCTATAGATGAACAATGCCATTGAAAGGCTTACTTTGGTTTAGTGGTAAAAACAACCATTTGATATAAAATATATGAGGTCCTGTATTTGCTCTCTAAAAGGAAATGATAGGCTAACCACTTTCCGAAAATAGATGTTTAATGAGCCGCTTCTTTTTTTCCAAATGAAAATGTATGTAATAACTTTTATAAATATTGTATATTCTCTAAAAAAATAGCTTTTTCCTGCATAGCAGCCACTTTTTTTTTTCAAATACAAAAATAATTGATGGCGTGTAATATAATTCCAGTGAATGTTGTTGAAAGCAATATGATTCAATTGATTTGTTTTTTAAATTGGATATGGTCGTCTTACTAATTTAAAAAAAAAGGGAATGTCAGGCCTCCACCGTGGTCCGGATTCCACGTTAAACTGTAGGTCCTCCATTTTGTCTCACAATCACCCTACCATTACACATTAGCGTAAGTGCGTATAACCCGAACGGGTAGTAAGACGCGGTGCTAATAATAATAATAATAATAATAATAATAATAATAATAATTTATTAAAAATATTTTTGCTATCCATACCAACACAATTGCTTTATTCTATATTTATTTGTCACATAATTAAGAGCTAAGAAGTTAACTTACTGTTAATTTTTACTACCTTCAAATTTTTTTAAAAATATAACTTATGACAAGTTTAATGTATTTTAAAAATTCGTTTGATTGCTAGCTACAGGTAACATATAAAGAAATATATTAATCTCTTTTTATATTTGATTTGTAATATCCATCCAATGAGAATGATTTGGAGGAAAACGTAGTTTAAAAAAAAAGTTAAATTTTTATATCAGTAGCTACCACTTTATAAAGTCTCCCTCAAAATATTTTGAACGCAAATAACTTTTTATTTTTAAAAGTGCTTTGAAGATTAAATAAAACACAATCCCTGTTGTCTTCTTTGTTAATTGAAAGTTCCCTTCTTGCAGACTTAAGTTAAAAATTAGGGGAAATGAGGGGTAAAGGGTGGATTGGCCGGAGTTATTTAAATCATAGAAGCAGCTTCAAAATTTTCCTCTTTAAAACTAAATAACAAACATATCAAGATTTTAAATATGATGTTAAATATGCTTTTTTTTAACTTGTAATTATGTGGACAGTAGACCACGCTAACTCTATTTTTCTTATCATTATTATTGTTTCAAGTAGTAGTTCTTTGAACAGTAGACCCCGCTCCCTCCATGTTCTTATCATTACTACTATTACTAAATGAGAGGAGATTTCTGATGACCGGCAAGTTGAGTTTGGAACTGAAAAAGAAACTGATAACATTTTGTATCATCGCGCTGTATGGAGCAGAAACTTGGAATCTTTGGAAGATGGAAAATAAATACTTGAATATCTTGGAAATGTTATGCTGGAGAAGACTTGAGAAGGTCAGGTGGGCAGACAGGGTGACAAATTAGGATGTCTTAGGAAGAGTGGGTGAGAAGATCAGGTGGGCAGACAGGGGGACAAATGAACAAGTCCTAAGAAGAGCTGGTGAGAAGACCAGATGGACAGACAGGGGGACAATTGAACAAGTCCTAAGAAGAGCTGGTGAGAAGATCATGTGGACAGACAGGGGGACAATTGAACAAGTCCTAAGAAGAGTGGGTGAGAAGATCAGGTGGACAGACAGGGGGACAATTGAACAAGTCCTAAGAAGAGTGAGTGAGAAGAGAACCATTTTGGATGTGATTCTTCGGCACGAAGCAAACTGAAATGAACACAACATTAGGAGGAACTGTCTTCTGTATGACGTCATAGATGGAAAGACTTAGGGAAAGAGGAGCTTAGGAAGGAGGAGGATACAAATATTAGATGACTCGAAGGAAAGAGGAAAATTCTGGAAGCTGAAAGGGGAGGCAGAGGACGGAATATTTTGGCGGTCTAGGCTCACTGACAAGAGGAATGTACCTGTCGTAAGATAGAACACCTAATAATAATGGATTGATTACCTCAGACAACGAAAGAAGATGAAATTTCAGGATTTACAAATTAAATTTTCTGATCAAACAGGCTGGAGGATTCTATTCAAGGGAAAGTCAAACAGACCGGTTGAAAGATAGAACACATAATACTTATTATTATTATTATTATTATTATTATTATTATTATTATTATGTGTTTACTGTCCCAGTAGGTTAAGTCTCCCCTATCCCTCACTGCATCATATAAGACTTCTGCGCTTTCCTTATTTAACTACGTAAATTAGGTGACAAAGAGTAAGATAAGATATCGAGGAAAGTGTACCCGCGTTTGATTGAAGGGAGACTCGGGAACCGTTCAGGAAATATTTACTCAGAACCCCCGGATGGAATTCGAACCCTGGCCCTCATTTAACCGGCAAACCAGACCAGATGAGATTGACCTGTTTTAGTGCACGTGCCTGCCGACCGACGCGGGTGATACCGGTCGATGAACGACCCTGAGCCGTGGGAGGTAGGCAACGCCGGTGCAAGTTTTGTCTTGCGGAGTCAGGACATCGACGGACGCTTTAATCGATCATCGGCAGACTCATACACTTCCGAGGCGCTCGCCCCGAAGCATATTATTCCGCCCACTTGTTCGGGGGGAGGGGGGGCGACGCAGATACACAGCGACTCGCGCCGACAACTTTTGGATTGAATTGGTGACATTTTGACATGGGTACTTAGTTCATGGCCTGGATAGCTCAGTTGGTAAGAACGTTCTAGGTGTAAAGTCATGTGTTAACATTCTTATATATGGGTGATATTCATCCGAAATAACGCAATAACTAGATCAAGCTGCCAACTGAGATTACACGTGTGTAATATTCCCGATATGGGCCATTATAGACGTTGCCTGCTTGTGACGTCATGGAAGGTCATGATAGGATTCCCTATGTTTATTATTATTATTATTATTATTATTATTATTATTATTATTATTATTATTATTATTAGCACCACGTCTTACTACTCGTTCGGGTTGTACGCACGCTAATATGTAATGGTAGGGTGATTGTGAGATGAAATGGAGGACCTACAGTTTAATGTGGAATCCGAACCACGGTGGAGACCTGGCATTCCCCACATTCACAAGATGTCTTGTCAGAGGTGAAGGAAGGGTTTGTTAATCAGATAAATCTGTGTCGGGACCGAGGATTGAACCCCGGACCTCCAGCATAGAAGTCTGACACCTTACCCCCCTAGACCACCAGGTCACCTGTATGGATATAAAATTTAATCAAAGGTGTTTGAGCGAATTTTGAGAAAATATGTTTTTTCATTTTTAGGGTTGGGGGTCTAATTTAAAAAATACCTCGGGGAGTACCTTATGAGAACCCCAGATACAAAATTTTAGCCCAATAGGTAAAATAGTTTATTCTAGCCTGAGGTACAGACTGACAGACATACAGGCAGATGGCATCGTGAAAACCACTTTTGTTTAAGGGGGTCATGAAACGTTGATATTTATCAAAATCTTGAGTGTTTTTTTTAGCGATCACAATACTTTCCCTCCGAGGTCTCGAGAGAAAGTAAAAATATGTATATGCACTTTCTAAATGTTTGTTCATATCAAAATCCTACTATAACTTTAATCGGATTAGGGCTAAGGCTCTTCTTAAGGTGAACCGACTATACCGTGGGAACTACCAACTGCCTTTGCTATTATTGGCCAAACTATTATCAATCGTCTAGACCTGGGCGTCATTTTAAGATAACGGCTAGGTTTGTTAATACGAACGCCTCTGTAGAAGACATACAAATATTCCATGCCTTTCATATTTTAAATTGTATTTATCTTTTAAATTTTATAATTGATTCCAAAAACAGGATTCTAGCGAAGTAAATCGATTTAATTTCGTGTGTTAGTATATTACAGTTTAATTATATCCGATAAAAGTGTTTAATAAATTATAATCGATTACGTAACTAATATAAATGGTTTATTCCAAATTATTGTTCAATAAATCTGAACACAAGACGGATTAGGGGTAAATTAAATGTGTTTTTTTAGATATTGTCTTTTAAGATTTTAGTTAAATTCACTTAATGTATGCCTCATAAACACGAAATAACCGTAAATAATTCGATAGTTTGTTAATATTGGCACCTAAATGGTTGTTCGCGCATCTGACTACTGACTTAATTGTGCCGGGTTCGATTTCCGACCTTGGTTAGACAGTAATCATTGGTAAAAAAAAATATAGTATTTTCACTTTTGTAGTGATGTTGACAGTGGTGTGTCTGGGCGATAATTGATTTAGTTTGTAAATTGTTTACTGATATCAGTTGGTTAAGAAATTGAACTTTAGAATATCTATAAACCTATAATACTAAAGGGAGATATATTTAAATGTGATCTTTTGTTTTCTTAAATTATATTTATTATCTCCTTATATTTATATAAGTCTTTGTGAATTTCAATTTCGAATTGAATCCGAATCTTTGCTTACTAATATGAATAGAATATATTTTTTTAAATTGTTCGATTCAAATTTTTTAATATAAAATTGTTTGAATCAAATGTGTTAACATGAACTGGTTTAAATAGAATCCAAATTTTAAAATTCAATGGCTTGAATCAAGGCCGAATCAAATATTTTAGAATGAAATAGTTTGAATATAATTTTTTTTAAATAAAATAGTTTGTATAGAATACTTTAAATTGAAATGGTTTGAATCGAATCCAAATAGAATATTTTAAAATGAAATATTACGAATCGAATATTATAAACTTAAAGGTTTTTAACACAAATATTTTAGAATTAAATCGTTTGAATATGATATTTTAAAATGAAATAGTTTGAATAGGATATTTTAAAATCAAACATTTTGAAACGAATATTTTAAAATGAAATGGTTTGAAACGAATCCAAATAGAATATTTTATAATGAAATAGTATGAATCGAATATTATAAAATTAAATGGTTCTAAATGAATATCTTAGAATTAAATAATTTGAATAAAATATTTTAAAATGAAATACTTTGAATCGAATATTTTGAAATGAAATGGTTTGAATTAAATAAAATCTAATATTTTACTAAAATGAAATGGTTTGAAACTAATAATATTAAATGGAATGGTTTGAATCGAATCTTTTAGAATGAAATAGTTTGAATTAAATATTTTAAAATTAAATATATTGAATCAAATATTTTAAATGAAATGGTTTGAATCTAATCCAAAACGAATATTTTATAATTAAATTATATATTTTTTAAATTGTCCAGTAAAAATTAATGTCAATAAAACGTGTCTAAAATAATGTATAGACTTTAAATATTACGATATTCTTAAGTTTCAATGGTCAACTAAAATAATAGGTATGTGCTAACTTCTTTAAAAATTCAATCTATTCAAACTTTTTACTTTTAAATTGATTCCAAATCAAATTCCATCGAATCCGAATCTGGTATCTATTTTGGATTTGAAATGTTGAATCCGATACGAATATTTTGAATATTAAAAATCCAAATTTCGAATCTAATACGAATCCTAGCAATATTCAGTTGAGGATTTAAAATCTTGAAGCTTCGCAGGGGCTTAAAACTATCATATTTTTACTACATAAATGCTACAAATAAAAATACTTGTTCTAAATTTAAATAACTCTTGAATAAATATCAATGGTAGCTCATAGGTTGCTACTGGGCCAAGTTTATATTGGTGGGACTGTACCAGCCAACTGTTCCCCCCCCTTTTTTTTCACTGTTCATTTACCCAGAAAACTCGTTTATGGATACTTTACTGATGACTGATTTTTCAAAAATTAGAAATATTTTTTAAATGGCCTTAACGATTAGGTTCCAAATGGACATCGTGAGAGTATTTGACATAACAAATAACCCTGTTTACTTGATTTTGGGTAAATATTCGATAAAATATCGTTTGCTAATGAGTGAATTTTGAAAATTCAAATTATTTGAAAAATGGCAAAAGCTATTCTGCTTAAAATATTTATATGGAGGAGTGTTTTGATATGAGCATGACAAATAAATCTGTATAATTGTTTGTAAGAGGGTTGGAGCAGGGAAGGGGGAGGCAGAATTCGGATATGGTTAGTTTACCAATTACTTTTTTTTAATTTGAATAAAAATTGTTTTAGCTATTTGTTTTAAAATGGGTATTTGTTAAATTCCATGTGTAATAAATAGTTGTACTAGTTTATTTTTCAATCATTAAAGGGTAGTTAATTAATGAATATTTTTGTATAAATAGATTTTTTTTGAAAATAGATCTTACAATTTGGTTCAAAATTATTATCCGGGTAGTATTTTACAATATCATTAATAATGTATCTTTATTTACATAACATAAATGTATTTAAGAATACTTTACTTAGGCCTACAACAAATTATAGAAAATTTGAATATTTTATTTTTAATTTACCTTGAAGATTCAATTAATATGGGCATCTGATAAATAATAAATAAGAATACCTTTTTATTTATACAAATAACAAAATCATTTTAGGATAGTTTACAATAACTGTTTTTAATATATGAACTTTTAAAATATATTTGAACAATTTGTTTAAAATTTTTGTATACATAGCATAATTATTGTGATTAAAAAAAGATTATGTGTTTGTTTTTATGACTTAAACATACTTAAGGGTAGTTTATTCAGAATTTATTTTTTGAAAATCATCTTTGAAGTTATAATACACAAAATGAAAACGTTTGTGCGATAGCGTCGAAGCATTTTTTT
>CABFVX010005870.1:0-34399 GCA_902151425.1 Timema shepardi
ACAATTAGTATAAGTATAAATAAAAAAAATATTGAAAAATGACAAAAAAAAGTGAAAAATAATATATAAAAAAAATAAAAATAAAAAATAAAAAACAATGTAAATACAAAAAAAAGTGTAAGAAAATATATTCACAAAAAAAAAATTAATATCTTATTTTTTTGTTTTCAATAAATGTTATTTTTTTAGAAACTCACTGTAAAACATTGTGTATTTTCTTTTATTATATTATTATGCCCGTGCGAAGCCGGGTTGGGCTGCTAGTATTATATATTTTCGTTAGTACAAACTGGAATCGAGAAAGGGAGCCTCAAAGTGGAGGTTGGCTACACTAATTGCTTTATTAAGATTATGAAATCGTATACAATAGATATACAAACATATTTTAGGAATTTGTTAAGGAAAATATGTTAATTCAATTCACAACTAAGAAATTAATATTTTAATATATACAATAAATTTATTTTTTTGCATTACAATATATATGGAGCCAAATCAAGCAATCAACAATAATTCGTACAAACTAAACAGGCAGTAAGATATAGTGCTAAAGACATTACTAAAAATAAATATATATATAACATAATATATTACAATAAAAAAGTAAAAGCCCAATTATTAAAATTGTTAAATGTTAGTAACATGTGAAGGATGCGCTAAGTTGGCCGCGTGGCTTAAAGTTTCACTATTACAATATATTTGACTACACAAGTTTTGAATCTCGGTTGAGAGTGGTTAACGTAAATGGTTTTCTCCCTCCAAGTAAATGCAGATGTATTTCAAAATTCAACTTTCCTTAACCATATCTCAAAAGCATAATAATTACATAAGCGACCAACTCGAATGGGTAGTAAACCGTGGCTCGAGAAAATAAATGATACGCCGCAGCGCACTGATATTCTTTCGATTTAATTTTAAAAATGACATTTACTAAATAATCACAGGATTTGTGAAATGAAATAATAAGTCTATACATTGTTGTATAAACATTACACCAAATATCATCAATGAAATAATATACGATACACTGTTACTTCTCTATAGTATTATGATCTAGGAACAATGTTACAGAAAAATTGAGAAAAGAGAAACATCTTTGTATACCATAGAGCATAATGGTCAAATTTATTTTCAAAAATTTGAATTAAAAACTATATATATATTGGTGTATTTATTAGAGATTAGTGGTCTTATAAACTATATATGTCAAATAAAATAATGATACTACACTTTTACAAAAATAAGTTATTTTGTGTCTCTCATAAGTGCGGAGAAATTGTGAAAATAGGAAAAATTCCTATTAAAGTATTCTCAAAGAAATGTCCAAGAAAAAATGAGAAATGCCACTTGGTTTTAATAATGAATAGTGCCTAAATACAAAATGTAATCAAAACCATTATAAATAATTTTGAAAAAATCTTTTTTTTTTCTCTTTTTGCCCTTCAGTAAACATCCCTTAATTTTAGGGTTAGATGTCTAAATCTAAAAATTCCTCGGGGGACCGTATGAAAATTAATTTGAGCCCAATCTGTAAAATAGTTTCCGCTCTAGTCCGAAGTACAGATGAATGGATAGACAGACAGACGGCATTGCGAAAATCTCTTTTTTGGTTTCAGTGGGTCATGAAACGCCAACATTTATCAAAATCTCGTGTTCGATTTTTTTTCACGATCGCAATTCTTTCTCTCCAAGGTGTCGAGGGAAAATAAAATGTGAGATATTAATGAGTGTATAAAATAATTTAGATTAAATGAAAAATTGTATATTTATTTTAGAAATTATTAGAATGAAGAAATGTTGTCCATTAATTTCTTATTGTAGAGTTGGATCCATTTTGCAATTATGTTATTAAATAGCTCATCTACCAGCTGAATCGACCAGCCTCGATACGTTAAGCATTTGCCAGTAGCTTGGGAATATTGTATGGATAGGTTGATACTCACGTAATAACATTAAGTACCGAGATATATAGTATTGTTGGTTTTAAGTAAACATATGAAAATGAAAAATATTTCCAGGGGATGAATTAAACAAAGACGAGAGAAACATTAATTGGCAATCAAATAGATTGTTTGCTCCTTTTTTTTTGCGATCGGCATGCTCTTGTGTTAGAAATGGCAATAAAATACGCGACTAAAATAATATAATAGAACAGGACGATGAAGGAGAATATATAAGTAATTTTAGTGAGCGTGACCCATCCTATGATGGGAAGCGGGATTGGTAAAGTAGAGCCTGTCAGAATTGAGCTTCCATCTCACGAGTTATGAGTAAGGTATGTCGACATCTCAGATAAGGGAACGTCCTTAAAATGTGTAATGCATTTGTTCATGTTTTGAGACCACACCTTTCTTTTTTTCCCCTCACACTTCCTCTTTTTCATATGTAATATTTTACAATTTGGGTAATTAAATTATTTTAAACATTCAATAATTTTTAGACATAAGGATTGGTATCAAAGCGAGTGACCTTTAATTTTATAATAAATTTAATTGTAGTAAAATTAGGTGTAACAAATAATAAATAAATTAAATATAAGTATAACTTTATAATTAAAAATTATAAATATTTAGTAATCATATTGTTTACTATTTTGTGCTATTCTATATTAAATTTATATACAAAGTACATAAAAATTAAAATTTGGAATTAAAATTTAAAAAAAAATGAATGAGTTGTTTAAAATAAATGGTTCTGTGCACATCACGTAATTTCTTTAATCTTAAAATAGAAAATTTTACAAAAAAAACTGGTAAAATCTTTTAATGAAATAATATACACTGTTGCAGAAACACTCCACTAAATAGCATACTTGTAATAAGATACATTTTTACAAAAACATTGAGAAAAAAGGAGCATCTCTGTTCACAAAAAAACATAACAATCAATTTAATTTTAAAAAATTTGAATAAGAAATATATACTGACTTATATCCCAGAAACTATTGATTTTATAAAATATATTTCAAACAAATGTGTTTTATATTTATTTGAACTAAATATTTACAATGTTAAGTTATTTCTTATCGTCCACCTCTGTGATGTAGTTCGCTAACGCGCTAGTTTAGTGTTAAGCTAAACTTCTGGGAATGGGGAGATTGAGGTTTGTTTGGATAAATTGGGAGTTTGATTTCCTAAATGATTTCTCACTATTCCTCCGTGAAAATGCGGTTTCACTTCCTCTATATTCAGCTCTCTCAATTTCTAGCCCACTAGCGCAATTAGTACTTATGCGTACAACACGAATGGGTAGTAAGACGTGGTTCTAATTATTATTATTTAGTATCTCTAACAGTTGCGAAGATATGATCAAATTTGGAAATGTCTGTATATGTACTCGTACATACCCTCAAAGTAATTTTGAAGGAAGAATGAAACTTGATATTTTGTTTGTAATGTTAAACATTGTCGAGATACGAAATTTAAAAATCGCCAAAACATATTTGGAGAACATCCACTTTTTTAATTTTGGCCCTTCAGTAAACTACCATTAAATTTAGTGCTAAATATCTAATTCCAAAAACACCCTTGGGGACGTTATGAAACACCTAAATATCAAGTGTTCACCCAATCGGTAAGAGAATTTTAACTCTAGCTCGAGAAAAAGACAGCCAGAAAGACAAACAAACGGCATTGAAAGTAACAATTTTTCGGTTCTAGGGGTTCATTAAACCTCAAAATTGATCAAAATCTCAGGTTCAACTTTTTTTTATGATCATAATATTTATTTCTTCAAGGAGTCAAGAGAAAATAAAAATGTTTAGATATATGCCTTACTAAATTCACAGCCAATGTTTAAAATAAAATGCATTGAAACTCTTTCTCATAATCTTGTGAAAAAAAGATGCGCTTAAAAAAAGTATATTGCTTAGTTAAAGTATCTTAATATAATAATTAATCTGTGGTCCACTGGCTTTGGAGTTTTTCTACCGTTGGCTGTATGGATAGTAATTAATCCGTCTCGTTAATAACATCCCCATTATCAATACACTTGCGCATGCCTTAGTTATCAATCTCACTCTCTGCCGTCCATTTTGAGTTCTCATATCCATTAATCAATGAGTGAAAATTAAATTTGCTATAATATTTAGAGAACAATTTTTTTAGATTCTATTTTACAATAAACAATAATAAAAACACCTTACCCCTACTCCTTCCCTTTAGAAAACATAGAAAATACTGACCTAAACCTGAATACAAAACTCTTTACATAGTTTAAGAATGGCCCTCCATATTAAAAAAGTAGTTTGTCAAGATTTAGTCTTATTATGGACAATTTGGATTTTTAAATTCTAATCTCGATTCCAAGACCATGAAATTTACCATTTCCATACTTTACATGCATTGAACCTCACACACATTGAATTATGCTGTTTATTTACATACCGTTCGTGGTGTGGTTGAAAGAAAACTAAAATTTGTAGATTGTAGAAAAATACATTCTTAAACAAAACAACCATGCATTATAAGAATTATATTGGATTATAATAGAAAGGTACTAATGTTTACTTTTTTTTACAATTGTCTGTTACTATAGGAAAGTGGCCAAATAATTAATTAATGTCAAAATTAAAATTACCCAATTATAAAAATGCCCTGTAATTTAAATGCTAGGACATTTGATTTTCTTGATTTAAAGCTTGGAATTAAGATACCCAAACTTGTGGCATTAAGGTCGATTCTATTTCTTTCCGATACGAATAAGAATGAGGTATCTAAATTTAAGAGAATCCAGTTTGCCTTGTTTTTTATTAAAAAGTGAATCAGATTTGAATTGATGAGTAACTTAAGAGAACATATCAAGCACGTGGAATTCTGATAAGATATCATTGATCGAATCAAAGAACTTTCTCATTATTAAATGAGAACTATTCAAATATGCCATGATTTTTAAATAAATATCTTTAAAGATATCTGGCAACGAAATTATAAAACCGCATTTGAATGAAATATCTGGTGAGCTACCCTTAAACTGATAAAATAATTTAACAAAGGAAGTAGTTATTACAGGCTTAAAAAAATTGTATAACTTATGACACACAATCTATATATATGTATTTGTTAGAAATTTCGTAAATAATTATTTCGTAAAACTCGTAAATGTAGATGTCCAATTAATTTGTAACATACTCTTATCATTATCACTTCAGTTTAAAGATTTTATCGATCTTATAAATAACCATATAATAATAGCTGAACACATTACTTCGAATACATTTTGATATTTTTTTGAAATTAAATGTATTTTATATATTTAAAATACCCACACCATTTGTTTGAAATTTAAACCCTTAAGAGTATCATTATTGAACCAAATATTCAAGTCCAAGAATTAATTGAGATACGTAAGATTTCACTTTAACTATCTTTCAAACGACCGTACAATCCACTTTTATATATTTGGTTTTAGGCCTACCATTAAGAATAAAACAGTAAGATAATAAATCCATTTTCATTTTAAACATACAGTATGATAATTTAGAGCTTGTAAATTCAAATACGAGTTTTGTAAGGGCAAGCAATAAAATTGAAGTCCATGTGTTAGGTCACCGAAGAATTTACACCTAATAAAAAATGACAGTTCTATCTCCAAAGGAGATAATTTATTTACAGTTAAAAATTTTCTAATACAGTTTCATATATTTCCACTTCAATATACGTATTCGAAAGCCGTTATTTTCGACGGATGGTGCCAATTCTAAGAGCTGTTAAATACATTTAGCGAATGTTTGTCAGTGTTTACTATTATTCATTTTTATCTCCTCAAAAAGGTTATTTCTTTGGTAATTCATATATACTATAGCATACATATCTTTGGTTAATATCACAAGCTACCATATTTAGTTACATTTGATAAATTATGGGGCAGAAATTTGATTTATTTATACATTATTATCCCATTATGTGTTAGGCCTATTGATTTATAGAAAAAACTGAATCTAATTTATATGAAAGTCATAAATAAACTTTAGAATAAAATTATCATGGTACCTGTGATAAACGATAATGCTCTCATGATTTAAGGTTTATTTTGTTGTATATAGCTGAATGTACTAATAAGTCCAGAGTAAATAAACAACCCAGCTTGTCTGTAAAATGTCAAAAGTAAAATTGATTGCAACCCCCTCGCTAATAATAGAATCAACTTGATTAGTTTCCTAATAGAGGATAAGTGGTGCCCATACTGGATTATTTTTCTAATATTAATTTGATGTTAGTTAAATTTTTGTCAGCATCGCGTCTTTTTACCTGTTCGGGTTATATGCTTATGTACTGAAAACGCTAATTGTTTTAGGGAATAGGAATCTTATATTAATAGGAAGTGTACCAGCTTTTACGTTGAGAGAGAATAGAAAACAATTTTGGAAAAATCAACCCTAGTATATCCAACTGAGATTCGAAACTCGATCTCCCAGTCATCGGCACTCTAGTCTACTGTGAGAGTAGCGGGTTAGACAATGCGGCTACCGAAGGGCTTTGTTATATTAGTGTTTGAGACATTTGATTGCAGTGCAAATGAACATGAGCTAATTGTAATATTAGTATTAATATTAGGAGTATTTAAAATGAACTAACTAAACCAATCGACTGTATCAGCCGTCAACTTATCACTTGAAAAACCGGAGTTTCAATTCTCTCAACCACATATATTTTGATCATGCATAAAATATAGCCCAGGATTCAAAACGCTATACTCAATAACAAAAATGTCTTCAACGAATAAATAAGTTTCAAAAACCAAACCCTTATCAACACTCTAAGGAAACTTCCCCGACACACCAGATTAAAAAATAAAGATAACTTATGCTCCTTCCCCTCCTTCCATTAGTTAATGTCCTGTTCGGGCCAGTGTCGAGAAGATTGGTACCTTCCCTATTCTCATTACTCTTTCTATTTTCCTTCAATACTCTTATTGATCTCACCATATATATCTAATAACAATCTCAACACTGATATCATTTCGTCTCACACTTCCTTGCTGTTTTTCGTAATCAATGACTTTCCATATGTTCTCGACTATTATAGCCATATTTTTCAATTACGTTCTCATTTTTAAATCAGTTTGATTCTGGTATTTACTGGATAAATTTACACAGGCACAGTCAAATGGTAAATATATTTCATTTTTATATTGGTTATTTACATAGTTATTTCACAACATCTTACATTCTGTTTCTTTTACTTTGCTAACACATGGTTACTTGCACCATAACTTATCGCATATTTTTATTTTATACAGTCCTGAGGATGGCACCGTTGATGTGCCGAAACAAGTAGAATTTTTAATGTTGTTTCTACGCTGTCTACAAAGGAGCAAGGGAATTTCAGATAAGATAATAGATTTCAATTTAATTGTTATATAATTCAATATTTCTTCAATATTTCAATTTTTCTTAATATTTCTTTTCAATTATAATTCAGACAAACATTAGTCCTCTAATCATTTGTTATTAACTATTTATATAGTTTAATTAAGTTAAGGTATTTATGTTTTTTCGTTATATATTTACTTGTTAATTATATTGTGACCTTGATTCATTTTTAATGGGTTATTTAAATAATATTCTGATATCAAAAATCGTTTGTGTATTAAACAATAATTTATTTTATTTTAATTAATCTATATAGACTTACTATAGTAAAAGCTTGTAATTTCACAAATATTCTTTCTCATTTATACTTAATTATACTGAATATAGTTATATTGAATTATATTAATATAAACCAGGATCTTTAGCTCAGTAGACTATGTATAGTTGTATATAATATATAATCATATATACATGTATAAAAATGTACATATGTATTGCCTGGAGAGAGTTTTGAAAAACCAAAATGATAGAACACTTTGGGTGAACCACCTTCACTACAGCCAATCGAGATTATAATCTAGAACGTCCACCCATTCATTACTAGCAATCCTATATATTGCGAGACTACCACCCTAGATCGTGTGGCCACAGATGCAAGCTGCTATTGACTGAGATATTATGTCAGGTACTAAAGTAAAAAAAAATTGTATACCCGTTAAGTAAACTATACGATAAAATTTAAATATTGATAGCGAAACTCTTAGCATAGCTATATTGCTTGTGCTGAAGCATCTAGGGCGTAATATAGATGTCATACACTCATCTAAAACATACAACTTCATGTCATTCTGCTAGGTAGGCAATGCCCCTATATTTTAAAATGATTTTATAACAACATTGGTGACCTGGTGGTCTAGGGGTAGGTTGTCAGACTTCTATGCTCGCGTCCGAGGGTCAATCTTTGGTCCAGGCAAAGATTTATCTGATTACCAAACCCTTCCTTCAACTCTGAAAAGACATCTTGTGAATGTGAGGAATGCCAGGTCTCCACCGTGGTTCGGATTCCACGTAAAACTGTAGGTCCTTCATTCCATTTCACATTCACCCTACCATTGTACATTAGCTTAAGTGCGTATAACCCAAACGGGTAGTAAGACGCGGTGCTAATAATAATAATAATAATATAACTATATTTATAAAGTTGGCTATAAAAATAATCACGTTTTCATAATTACAGCACACACATATTTTAAATCAATATAAGTTAAATTCTCACAATTTTCGGTCTCTAACCTTTACATCATAAAAAATATTATTTTATTCATTCTTATAAAACTTATCAAAAGCGATAGTTGTATATCACATAATCTGGAGTGTAGATATTTAAAATTTGTTTTAATACATTTCTTAGACATGATTATTCCGGACCAAATTCTATTATATGTTTATAAATAAAAACTGTTCATGATATTTTTATGTGAGTAAAACTCAAGACCACTCAGAGGAGCAAGGTGAGAAATGGGTGGTTTTCCTCAGACCCCGCATTTGAAGGAAATATTTTTTATTTTGTACACGGCTTTATATTATATAAACAAAAATGTACAGGTGCTATTAGTTATTTTGTGTGGAATTGGTGGCCCCAAAAATTCCACTAAACTGGGTTCCATAAATACTCTGGGAGGCCCTGGTAAAACCAATGTTTTATAAATCTTACTCTCAAACAAAAATGTTTATCCATGCCTTAAATATAACAAATATATTTATTTAGCAAAGCAGGTTTGTTTTATAAATCATTTGTTTGACCTTAAGAACTTTTTTTGCAATATATCTTTTTTTTTTAGAACGTCTATTACTCTTTCGGGTCATACGCTATGTAATAATTACGTTAATGATTTAGGGAGTAGAAAGGTTATATTTATTAGAAGTGCGCCCAAATTTGCGTTAAGGGATAGTGGAAAAACTTATAGTAAAAATAATCCTAAGTACATCCGAAGGAGATTCGAACCCCAATTTCACTATCATCGGCAGTCTAGTCTATTGGGAGAGTGGCGCGTAAGACTATGTGGCCGCAGAAGTGGGTGAGTGGTTTTTAATTTACACATTGGGTTTAAAAAAAATTGATCTTATCGGTTCACACATTACTACCTCAAATCTAACATTAAGTTCTTTAATCTGGATCTTGGTTCGTTTTTTCATCTGAAACAAATAAACAGCGTATTTTCGTTTCATTCCAAGCGGTGAGAAAATGATGAGAGTTTCTGTAACAGGACCCAGGTGTTTCTGTCTGGGATAAAGCTGAAAACAAATTAGATCTGACTAGGATTTCCGCATATTTCATCATTTCGCGTGATATAGGCTCTCTTCCCTGTTCATCCGCGGGACACTTTGGGGTTGGTGGAAGGGGAAAAGGGTAGAGTTGGCAAGAACCCGTGGAACGTAAAATCATAATCTTGTTAACGTTTGTGAAATATGTTACTGTTTGGAGGTGAAGGACAGCGTGTCGTGTGATAATGGCCATTGTTTAATCGTATTGTTAGCTTGAAACGCTGGGAAATAGAGCCGACTAATGTAAATAACAGGTAAACTCACACGAAACAAACTATTAATGGATCTGTATTGTGGATACATGTTTCGATAATAAACTATATATTTTATTATATGAAGCAATGAATCTATAATTATATATAACCAATAAATAGGATATATACTTATATATAATTAATAAATAGGTTATCCTTAACACAATGACATTAAATTCCCCAATATCAATACACTTGTAGAATAACTTTATGGATTATCAAGTTAGATTTTCTGATGGCGTGGTGTTGTTGGTTTGAATACCAGCTGAGTAAACCGAGATTAGTTATTCACAAATGTTTTACTTATTTCCCTATAGTAAAATGTTAGTATATTTTATCTAAATATTACCTTTCTCATCCTTATATTATTAATATAAGTATGTAGATAGCTTGGGCGAGTAGTAATACGCAGTAAAAAAACATCCATCAATAACATACTTTTCTAAATTAAATTATATATTATGTATCATTTATCAAATGTAAGCTTGTTTTCAGATGCGAGTGTATATTTGTTAATTATTTTGTTTGTGTCTATAGTACTAGATTAAAATTTGTACTTAATAACAAAATAAAGAATGAAAAATAAAATAAAAAAGCAAATTAGTTGAAATTCACTTTGATCTTATATTTATTAATTAAATAAACCCATCTAATTTTAAGAAATAGCAATTTGAATAATGTGTTTATCATAGTTTTTAAGCAGATAGTTTAATTTTTAAAACTTTCATATTGTAAAAAATATTAAGCTTGGACACAAGAATATTTATACTATTGAAATTGTCTGTGAACAAATTAATAGAATTGTTTTTTAATACAGTTAATAAAATCAATTATTGATATCAACTTTGGTACAATATGGTGTCATTTATAATATTTTATAATTTAGTGAGTGATTTTTGTCAGCCTTTGGCGATGTAACTGTATTTAATAAAAATAATGGACGTATTTATTTAATCAGAACAATATAATTCACGTCATTTTATAAATATTTCAATTTTTCTTATTTTACATAATTAATTATATCATGTATACCCGAAAAAAACCATAAAAGCTTTATAATAATTTTTAAGTTCTATGGTTTAAATAAGCACTGACAAAAAAAGATATAATTTATACAAAGGTTTTTTTTATCAAAGTAAATTTCAACACTTTTGGTAAGTGATCAGATTAAAGGGCATCTTATAGAAAAATGCACCCAAATTAACGGATACTATACGAAAACCACAGGAAAAACGCACTACAAGTGCATCAGGCATGGATAGGAACCCTTTACTCTATATTGGTGCTCATCAAAATAGAAATGCGATTATAATATATTAGACCCTTCCTACACCGATACCGCATTGAAATAATTAACCAATAAAATATTATTTAATATTAAATTATTAAATAATATAAAAAATTATAAAATATTAATATTAAAATATTATTTAATATTTTATAAGCATATATGGGAATACATCAAATTGCCTTATTATGTACAGTACCTTAAACGACAGAAATTAATAAATATAATTAGTTTTTACCTTTTTTTAAGGCTACGGCCATACTTTCAGCTTGGTCATCGCACAAAAACGCCACGACAAGTTCGGCAGAACGCAAAGCAATGTTATTTAAATGAGACCCCCAAAGCCGTTACCGTTTGTGACCCTGTCACTGCCGCCTAGTACGTCCACCTGCATATTTAACAAGGAGCAAAAACACCGCTACCTGGTCTCACACAAGAGCGACTTTGGGTCTCCCCTTTAAATAATATTACTTGAGACCTGTTCACGACATTTTCGCTGCGGCGATCAGGTTAAAGGTTAGGCCTTAGCCTTAAATGGGGTAAAATACAACTTAATATATTATATTACTCTTAAAAATAAGGTCGATGTGAACATTATAAGTCTGCTTTATTAAAACGTAAATTAGTGGTCGTACAAAATTAGCACTTTAATATTCGTCTGGGCTTATCATATAATTATACTTTTAGAGTTAGAATGATAAAGGTATAAAATGGAGTAAATATGCCAACATTTTATTAGGGAGAGGAAGAAACTGTCTAAGAAAACACCAGCTATATATACCCTATCGGGATCGGAGTCTTGACCAAAGCGTAATCAGAAAAAAAAAACCAACTAGACGATACTCATGTCTTTGTTCATGGTCTCGCCGGTGTGGTTAGAAACATAAATTAGCCATCGTGAAAAATGTACAGCCATGATATACCTATATTTTCTCTTTTATTTTTACTATCTCTTCAATCCTTTTACCAAACTCATTAATAATGTCTCCTAAAGTCGTGCCAAGTAAATCGAAACGTCACATGTCCTGGACAAATAATCATGGCCTTCATGATATATTAATAGTGCTCATTTTCGTGCCCTCGCATTACTTAATGATAAGTCGAGCTACAAGGTTTTACTTTATACAATTTTGCGTGAGGAGAATATCATGTCATTAATAATGTTGTGGTAAGGGAATTATTTCATGAAATCAATACTTTATTTCATTTCTAGTTATAAAATTCGTCACAGGTTTCAAGCTTATCGTCGTAAAGCTGATAAAATATTCCTAGTGTCGAAATATTCAATTATACATTTTGTAATTCGAATAAATTTTTTAATAAATATATCCTACAAAATAAATCAATTTCGCCATGTAAATCCCCATGTCCATCCAAATTAGTTTGTTACTGTATTAAACAGGATTTCCATGTAATCATACTAATGTATAGTTTTTCTAAGCAATAAAAATAATTAATTAAATAATTAAAATATACTACATTGTACACATAGTACATGAAGTTTATATTGGTAAAATAAACACTAACGCTGTAATTATATTTGAATGTGTCATCATCATAAATATTAAATTAATATTATTTAATTTAAATTTATCCAAACAAGTTTTATTTGTTGAAATGTGTTTGCCTTTCAATCTCTAGCCTTTAGAAATATTTTTGTATTTATTATAAACGACTGTTTATTATGATTGTAATCACTAATTATATTAAAATCTAACATTTTAAATAGGTTTTCACACTCTAGCTATTAAACCATTTCATCTATGAGATCGAGAATAGGAGGCTAGTTTTAAGGGAAATGCACCCGCATCATTGTTATGAGGGGTTTGGAAAAACCACCCCCAATGAGCCCGGCTGAGATTCAATCATTAGCTACCCTGTGATAATTCAATTTATTGTAAGGCAGACACCTTTGTTCACTTGACCATCAATGAGGTAAGAGATTGTTCGGTTCTAACAGTTACCTGGTTAAAGGCAGCTGTGCCGGTACTCCGTGTTCCTTCAGTTTGCCTAGTAGTACTCAAATCGCCCGCTAGGCTGCAGCTCGTCTCCGGTATGTTCCCAGGACGAAGGACCAAAGTTCGGTTGACCGGCAACCTTCTCCAAGGTCTGATCTTCCTCCTGGGGGACTTGGGTCTGAAATTCTCGGAGGTTGCGGGGCGAGGGGTCTGCCACGACTTTTTGGCCTGTTAACAAGATGGTTGGATTCAATAAGGTAATCGAGAGCTGGATAAGAATTCAAGGAAAGTCGGTCAGCACAGCAACGAGGATAAGCCAGAATTAATGACCTTGTCGAGAAGAAGAAGAAGAAGAAGAAATGAAGGAACAGTGAAAATAGGAGAAATTAATTTAAAGAAAGATAAGAAATTCAAATATCTAGGTAGATGGTTCAATGAGGAAGACCACATAAATGAAGACTTTCACGAACAAATAATGGTGACCTTGCAAAGTTATTACAGTCTCAAGGACCTGTTAAAAAGGAGGAGCATTTCTAAAAGAAGTGAGCTGAGATCGTACAATACTATTGTATGTTCTATAGTACCTTATGGATCAGGAACATGGAAAACAATGAAGATAGATAAGAAAGACTAAGGGCACTTGAAAGGAAGATTATGAGAAAAATATGGGGTACATTAAGAAAATAAGAGGGTGGCAGAAGAAGGAAAAATAGAGAAATATAGAAGATTATGAAACAACAAGAGGTAGTGCAGAAGTTGTGAGCGAAAACAATTATATGCGAGGGCCATGAAGCCAGGATGAGGCTATAAAAACGCCTGAGGGTAGTTATCGAAGGCATTCCCGTAACTCCCAGATCACTTGAACTTTCTAAAACCAGGTGGAGAGATGACGTCACCAAGGATCTGAAGGAACGAGGGGGGGGAGGGGGGGGGCAGAAGGAGATTTGGAAGATTGGAAAGAATTAGCCCAAGGTAGAACAAAATGGAATAAGTTTGTGGGGGCAGTGCGTTACCTCTTATGGCCAGTGATCGCTGATGATAATGATAGTAATAATAATAAGTCGTCAGTATTTTAGAGTGTGTCCTACTACCAGTTCATGCTTAACGCTTATATAATAAATATTACACTTATGAGGTATGTGTGAGAAAGGAAGCATTTTAGAGGTAATCCACCCGCTTAAAAACCACCTTCGGTTAACCAACTGGGATTCGAACCCCCTAAATTCTCGTTATCAGCAAGCCAATCTAACACAAGTGTGACGCCTTAGACAATTCTGCAACTGAAGTGGCAAGGAATGAGTAATTAGAGAGGAAATGAGCTCTAATTTGTGTATAGGAACTGTGGGAGACCATTAAGGAAAAATAATCCTCCTCAGTACACCGGATCTGGGCTCAAACACCGACTTAGCCATCACCATCAATCACATCTAAGACTAGAGTGACGCATTACACCATTTTACCAGCATTCTTAATCCTTACAAAGTTAATAGTCTTTAAAAAAGAAGGGTTTGTTTGTTAAATGAAAAAAATGTATATGATCGCGTGTCGTAAAGCAGGGAGACATGTTGCTGTAAAAGAGAAATGTTTGGGTGGTTGGGTGCTAAGAAGTGGGGGCCTGAGGCAGATCTACTCATTTTCTTTCCCCTTTGGATGGCCCTGGTTGGGAGCTATAAGTGGTGCTGCCTCTCCTGATATACAAATTTATATCCCCTTTATTAGCCAACCTCTCACCCCTCTCTCCAAATAAAAATTAATATTTTTGAAAAAATTTGAGTTGCTTAGTAGGGATAGTTTAAGAAAATTTGAAAAAACCAAATATAATATTAACTCAATTCTACTTTTGACTAGTTGTATTAAATTGACATGATAAAAGCATATATATGAGATGTAAATATAATATACATGCACTATAGTTAAAATTGGTGATATCAACTACAAGCTATATTACAGAATAAATTAAAATTGTATTGGAAGCTATAACCACCATTTAGAAAAGTTAGTACATTATAAAATAAAAGAGATTTAAGTCACAATTACACTAAACACTAGGTTGAAAAGTCAAAGGATGGTGTGACCTAGCAAATATTGAACATTATTTAATAATATTGCAAATTGATGGAAATAGTTGAATCGATTTGAAAAATAGAAATTGAATTTATTCTTATCTGTAGCTCCCTGTTCCCTGATTTTTCCATAGTAACACGGCGTGGGATACTCAAGCACATTATTTCAATTTCTGACCTGAGGATGATGCCGACGTAGCATCGAAAAATTTCGTCAAAGTCAAATAACCGATCAGCCAAGAATCAAGGAACAGCTAAGAATAAACTAAATTTCTATTTTTAAAATTTAATCAAATATTTTCATCAATTCGCAAGATTAATCAATAATGTTCAATATATGCTAGGTCACACCATCCTTTGATTTTACAACCTAGTTCTTAGTGTAACGATGACTCAAATGTATTTCATTTTAAAATGTACATAATTTTTAAAATGGTTGTTATAACTTACAATACAACCTTAATTTATTTTATAATATAGCTTGAAATTGATATTACCGATTTTAAATATTGTGCTTATATACTATATTTACATCGCATATTTATGTTTTTCTCATATCAATTTAATACAACATGCCCAAAGAAAAATTTAGTTAAAATTAAATTTAGTTTTTTATAAAAAATTAATATGTATTCATTTAATAAATTTAGCTACACCAACAAAAATTGTCCCCTATAATTTAATAATTGTTGGGCTACAAATAATCACTAAACTTTAATTTACAGTATTACCAAATACACATTAGTATAGTGCTGTTTGTTAGTGTTTGATTTTTAATATTTTCTTCCTTTTCTCTACGACTTGTTACACTTCCAAAGGATTTGCAAAGCTACACTAAATATATAATTTTTATGAAATCTAGAATTTTAGAATTTGTATTTGCCTTTTATTGAAAAGAGAGTGTAAATTAACTTGGGTGAACCATCCATGAGGTTTTTAAGCCTTGACCTCATAATCAAAGGTAAATAAGACCAAATAAACTGACGCCTTTGCCCATGTGACTAAAAATACTGATTCTACTGAATCAAAAGCCTAAGGTTCAATCGGTGACATGAAATTCAACTAAAATATACTACAGTATAGTTTCAACACATTATGTTACACATATAAAGTATTCTCTTTAAACTTGGACGGTTTTTGTTGAATTTTAATAGCGTTTTATATCCTGATTACACGATTTCAAACACTTCTTATTAATGGGGCCACTTTGATTCGTGATGAACTTCAAAGCATACATTAATCTGCAAGGCAAAATTTAATGTTATATGCTTTATTTCAATATGTGGTTTACGCCAAAACCAAGTCGAAGGGTCCCAACAGAGGTATTTCCCCTTAACAACCATATATTTAGTTTTATTAAGAGAATAAAATATGTGATAATGGGACCTTATCTCATTTCAATTATATTTGATACAGATTTGTGGAGATTTGAGACCAGGTTTTATGAAAAAGAGTTGTAGCTTAAACTTACTTCAAACAAATATATACTTTTTTTCCAAGGGGAATTTAATGCTGTCAGTCCCATGTCAATTGTGGCAAATAAAATGTCCTTGAAAGGTATGTAAAAATACTACTGCCAGAATTAGCGGGCCCTTTTGCTCATGCACATAGAAATTCTCATGTGCTGATATAATCAGTCGGTTCAGAAAGTATACGTAAATACATCTAATAAATAAAAAAGTGAAAGTGAGCTGCCCTATAGTGGAACCCTTCAGTGTAGATTTTCAACCTTTTAGGGGAAACAAATTGTACTCTCCACCTACCCAATGAGGTAGCAAGCTTACCTTGCATGATTTCACTATGGTATTAATTATAAATATAGTGTCAAGGCGTAATCCATCAAGATAATACTGATGTTACCTTACGGCTTTATGTATTATTCCTTGATAATATCGAAATTTATATCGTTGAAATAATTGTATTATTTTACTGTTTCTAAAAAATGTTGTCTCAATCTTACTAAACTATAATGAAGCCTACAGAAAACCGCAATAAGATGATTACGTTACGTGTTATTTGTGTAATGAGAAGAGCTCTTAAAAGGGTTCTTTACTAATTCTCTTTAGGAATATCATAATGGTCACCCCTTGAATTAGTTTGGGACCTCTACATCAATCGCATCTTTAAACAATGGTTAGCTTCTATGTATGTATATACGCACATACGTATGTATGAGTGTGTTTTTGTGTATGTGTATGTGTTTGTGTGTGTGCCAAATTCATACGATCAAGCCTACCTAATAATTCCCTTCAAGTGTGGTGTTGTAGAGCTCTTGAAACTTCGACACCACCCAACTATTTACGAACCCAAAAGCCACTTCAAGCAATATAATGGAAGACTAGTGCAGAAGATCTCATACCGTACGTAGCCTCACTAGATTTTCAAAGTCATCTCAGCTGACAACGAGTTGTTTTAAAAGCATAAAACATATACGAATACGGATAACATATTTATTAGTACATTATATGACATGTCAATTTGTGTTTTTGAAAATTTTTCTGTGTCACATGGTAATTTTAAAATATTGATTTCCCCTCCGTTCTCAACGGGTTCTTTCAAACAAGTTATTCTTTATATGGAGTATCAGATTTAAAAATTATAATTGAAGTTATCGACCATTTATACTAAACAATAAGGACAATTTAATTAGTATGGAGTATGATTTACCATCAAATTTAGTACAGTTTAGATTGATAGTCAGTCTCTCAGGTCAAAGTCGGATTTGAGAAATGAATCCTATATTTTAAAAACTTTTCTTCTACATTTTTTCATAAATTTTTCATAAATCAGTAAAAACTCTGTCAATATTTTAATTTTATCCGGACAAGTTTATTTCTTTTTACATTTAATTATAGAACAACAATGGGATAGTAGTTGTATTAGAAATGCCAGAGAACTTTTTTGAAATTATTATCAGTCGAGCTATAAAGGTTATTAATTGGTTGGCATAGTACATTTACATAGATTTTGTCCTTTTATGACACTTGATAATTTACAGTCCAATATTAATTCACACTTCCAAACAATGTATTTCTTTTGATGGAAAGAAATGCCAATTTGTCTGCATTTTCCCAAGGAAGCAAGTATATTATAAAAAAATGTAATCAGTAGTTTTAACATTGTATAAAAAACCAAAGTATCTGTGAATGATTTTAATAAAAGTGTATTAAAGTTTGATAATATTTGTTGGTACATTATAAATATTTTTTTAGTACCTCGTCTTAATACCCATATTACGTCTATGAACTAATTACGCTAATTGTTCAAAGATTAGGAAAAATGAGTTTTGAGAGTGTGAGCCTTATTTTTCGCAGAGATAATAGGAAACCAGTACTTGCATTTGTATGGAGAGAGAGAGCGAGAGAGAGAGAGTGTGGTAAGCCATTAAGAAAAACCTACCCTCTGTACAATTTACCGGTATCGTACCACGATTTACCCGTCATCAGCAGTCTAGTCTATTGCGAGAGTGATGGAGCAGTGGTTCACCACATTTTTTCAATTGACACATTATAAAATCCCCCCTATTTTTTTCCAAGGTATTTATTCAAACGAAAAATGTAATTCTTTCCAGTTACTTCTTTATTTTATACAAAAATCAATGTAGCCCTGGCAGGATAGTGGTAGAAATAAATGACAGAAGATTATCGTGATGGTTGGTACTGTTTTGTTTTCATCATATTTTTAAAATTGGGTTTAATGTTTGAGCGAGAACACCACAAATCACTTTACATTTCAAAAAGTTGACAATGCTGTTTATTTTTTATGACAGTCAGAGTTTAATACTAGGTAGTGTTGCACGTGGCCGCAATGGTAGCTTAGTGTAGTATTTTCAAACTGTCCCCTGTCAGTTATTTCAGTCCACGCGAGGTTATTTTAGAATATCTGTATTTGTTTTTAACACTATAAAATAGTACGAGTAGTTTTAATTGCCAATTTGTTCAAATCTGAATAAAGGACATTTTCCAAGGATGTGGTCATAACATGTGAGACTTTCCGTGTGTTGTAAACATTTTTACTTGTAAAAGTTAACAGTCTTTATTAATTTTTCACAATATTATTGTATAAAATGTTATGTTGCTTCAGTATGTATTTTTTTCTGATGCAAGGGTTCCTCTTGTATCGTACAAAAAGTTTGGTAAGATTTTGTTTAGGTGGAGGATAGAAAGGATAGTTGGAGATAAAATCAGTGGATCTCGAGCTTGAAAATAGACACGTGGATGCACAAATTTGGCTGGTTACCGACTTTATCACAAGAGGTAGGCAGTATTTCCAATAATTCAAAGAGTAATTATCTTAATTACTTTGGAAAAGTTATTTAAATAAAGAAATATCCTTATTTTCAAATTGATTCCACAAACCCCTCCCACTCTGCCCCTTTACTATGGAAGTGCTTCCCACCACTCCCCAGGCTGTGAACCACCACCTTAGACCATGCGGCCTCCAAAGTGGTTGTTAGAGATAATTATTTAAGTAGCAAATACATCATGTATCTCTCTTGCGAGTGGTAAGTCATAAATTATATTAAAGTCTTTCAACATACCGGATTTCTGTGGTAAAAAAAACTCATGGTTTGAATTTCGGTCGTGTGAACTAAGAGGGGTTTCCCACATTTGATTTTAACAGTGATTTTAGCATCTCTGTTTAAATCTAATGTGGGTGCCCTTCTTCTAAAATACTTTTTCCATGAGTATATAATAAATTATTCATTAACATGCAAGTGACTTATTGCCATGTAAAGGTATTATACAGTTTTTTAAAAGATCATACAAATATTTACCACGTAAACCATATTCCAACTGCCTCGAGCAACTGTATAAATTAAATACATACATCACAAACACACACATTTATATGTATATATTATTTATATAGTTTGATTGTCACAAAAGGATAGAAGAAATTCGGCCTTTCTATTTATTGTGAAACTAAATCACACCATACAAATCTTGAAATCATTGAAATTCAAATGATCCAGTGGTCACCCAAAAGTGTGACAAGCTCTTACTTGATATTCACTGTAAAACCAATTCAAATCATACACTTCTTTCGAACACTGACAAATTCAAATACTTCGGTTATCCCCGAAAAATGAAACAAACTCTCTCTCTCTCCAGTATACACATATATTGGGAGAAAAAAAAAATCCCAAAAAATAAATGGACTGTCCTCGCCCCTAAAATCCATTTAGATACAACCAAGACTGGAATAGATGTATTGGTAGCACTGGCGGTACACATTAACCCTGGCGGTCCCTTTCCAAACTACAGATGTGTGAAATTAGAGACCGCGCCTCATCCATCACGTTAATTATCACACGATAGCTGGCCTTCACAAAGGATTCTAAAAGATCAATGACCTGTTGTGGTCAGGACGAGAAACTCAGAAAATCACTATTATAATGTACATATATAATTGATTGGTTTCTCTTCTCTTTTTAATTGGGGTATTTACCAGAGATTCCTTGTTTTTGTTGCTGTAGCTCTTCGCACACACAGCGCAGATAGTATTAAAATTTGGACCTAGCCGTTTTTTAAACACTTTTTACGGAGACTATCAGAATCTAGAATTTCCTTAAATATATCAGTTAGGGTCAAGTTTGTAATATTTGGTTTGTTGTCTAAGGTTAAGTTAATTTTACATACAGTATAAACCTTGCGGTTGTAAAGTGAAAGTTTAATACATCAACTTGGAGGTATTTTTGACTAAAAAAACTCTTTTTATCTTTCTTTTTAGTTGGATAAGATAGCTTAAGACGTTTAACTTATGGTATTAAGATACACTAAATAATAATATTAATAACAATAGTATAATAATAACCTATTTTAGTGATTGCAAATAAAATTAGGTAGTACTTGGTAAGAGCCATTGATGAAACGTAAAAATAAGTTAAACAAAATTATTATTATTATGATTATTATTTAGCACCGAGTCTTACTACCCAATCGAGTTATACGCTTTAAGTACTAGCTACGTTAATGGATTAGGAATTGGGACGGTTGAACTAGAGGAAGTGAACCCGCATTTGCGTGGAGGGGGAGTGGAAAACCATTTAGGAAATAAACCCTCTAGTTCACCCGACCGAGATTCGAACCTCGATCTCCCCGTCCTCAACGGTTGAGCTCAACACGACTAGCGCGTTAGCCAACTACGCCTCCGAGGCTGGTTTAAACATAATTAAATAGTAATAAAATACCCAGTTTAAGTTAACGATGTCAGTTATTTGTTAGATGGTTAAATTTTAAGCTACATTTTCTTGAAAATTCTCTACTATAAATCTGGCACTTTAACGACCCCGCCCCTTCCCCCATTGATATAATGAATAGTTAATATTCATAGACTCTTTGGCTACCTCTATCTAACTCTCCCGTTCTTCCGTTTCACATATATGAGAGAGGGCTACGAACTCTTCCTGATGATTATATATACACTGTGTTGATTAAAAAAAAATTGGTTCATTATTTCAAGTAGAAATGATAACACAGAAATTTAATTTTGTCTCTATGCGTTTGGGAGATTCATGTAGTCCCTGTTCATTTATAGTTTAATTTTTAGGGTATTAGATCATTACAAAATGTATTGAAATGATTAATCTATAAGCTAATAGTTGGATTGTTTTACACCATTTTAAACAAAAAAATCCCTAGCAATTTTTTTTTGTGTTCCTTGACAATTTTATGAAAAATATAAGGCTCCTATATATAGGGTGAGGAATTTTTTGTCTCGAAATCACTGTAATGTTATGAAAAAACAAGCAGGAAATATATGGATGACCTTTTCACGAAACTAATTAGTGAGAGAGTTATTATTGAGCCCTTGAAAATCGCCTTTTAAAATGCTTTTATGTAAATATATCAGAACCAACTTAAGCTAAAACAACAAATCCTTGGATAGTGTTTTGATGAACTAAGATGATAAGCCTCTGAAAACTTTGTTGGTAATATCATCCCCTTTCACTGATTAAATGGGGGCTACCACCCTCGCTTCATCTTGCAACATTACACAACTGGCAGCTAAACTCCAAGGTGATAACAACCTGTATTGAAACTAAGCATGTGGTTTTCCCAGTTACGGTGAACCCTGAGAGAGTTCCGACATGACAACCTTTTTTGTTATATTAAGCATGATATTTAATAATTTTTCACTAAAAATCATTTAAACCGAAGTGTTACAGAATTCATGGTGAAAAGAGGGTGACATTCCTCAGTTAATCAGTTATTTCTATTATTTTTACATAAAAACATTTTAAAATATGGTTTTCAAGGTCTCATACATAGCTCCCTTGATAATAAATTTTGAGTAAAAGCTGTCCATATATTTACTACTTTTAAAAAAAAAAGGAATCACCTCCCATTGGGTCCGAGACCAATAAAGATTAATCCTGTTTAAATAGGAGTGTTTTTAATTGAGTTTTATGCTAATGTAATGAATGGGTAGGCAAAAATATAAATATATTATGGTGTTGGCTGGATACTATATAATGTGGCCAAAAATCCCCAATATGTACATTGGTGACATTTATTTACACATTTGACTATAGTACACATTTTTATTTTGAGCACTTCTACCTACAAATTAATCACCCAGGTCTGTGTGTTTAGCGCTGTGCTGTACATACAAATTTAAACTCTTTGATCTCCAAATAAATACTATTGCCAACCACCGACTAATTCAAATAAAAACATGTTTACTAGCGTAAATAAGGGATATGGGGACTTATTGGCCATTTTGTAGATAGGTTACCTCTTTTTTATTAGCAGCACGGTTTAATACACTTTATGATTATAGGCTTATATACTAATTATGCCAATGGTTTCATGGATTAGGGAGGTTATGTTTATAGGAAGCGTACCCAAATTTACGTGGAGGGAGGGTGTAGAACCATTTTGGGGAAAATCACCCTCGGTACACCCGGACAAGATTTGAACCCAGATATCCCCGTCATCAGCAGTCTAGTATACTACGAGAGTAGCGCGTTAAACCAATTTAATTTTACTATACAGATAAACACAATATTAATACTAACCCATGTTGTGTATAAGAGTTGGTTAGCCTATCGTTCAGTTTTCCAGGATATCATAAAATTATAGTAACATTTATAATTTAAAATTTTATTATTATCGATTTTTAGTAAATAAAGCAGTNAAAGATAAATATAAGACTTCAAAACCAAAATATGAAAGAAAAAAAAAGGATCCAAGTACACTTACCGTAAAAAAATAGCAATCTTACCTTTACAGAATACACTACGTTGCTATTTTATCAAACAACTTCATAGTGGAAACAAAGAAGGTAAATTTGATTCCTTTCAGGACGAACATAGTACACAGCGTTAGGGTCATTATAGTATATTTTGAAAAGTCTTAGGTCTATAAATTTTTTTTTAGAACCACGTCTTAGTACTCGTTCGGGCTACACACTGACATTCTAGCTACGTGATTGGATTTAGAGATTAGTAAGGGCATATTTAAAGGAAGTGTACCCGCATTTTCCTATAAGGAAAGTGGAAACATGTGGCGATCAAGGAGGGTCTACTAGACCTTAATGTCTTGGAGATAAGTCACGTACATACAAAAAATGAAACGTGAATAGCAGGGTGAGGTCTTGTTTTAACTCGAGTTTTTGGCATCTAGTCGGTCTGCTTATTGGTTCCACTATTACTGCCAAATACGTGAGCCAATTTTGACCTTATTTGGTAAGGACATTCAATGAACCTAGGTATAAAGAACGGATGGAATTATTATTTTTAATATTCAATATCTTATACGATGATAAATTCTTAAACAATGTAAACAATGGCAATTCTTTATACATCTAATGTATTAGTATTAAATAATGTATTCATTTATTTTCTATCTAACTTGATCCCAAATTAAACTTCAAATCCAAAGAGAAATTATTAAAAATATTTAAATTTCAAATCCACAGAGAAATTTCTTCAAAAGAAATTTTAAATTAACGATAAGAAAGTAACATAATTACTAACATTATGCACACACTTTACATTTCTTGAATGGAGAGTACGAGGTTTACTGGTAGTAGAACTACTAGTTTATAGACTCAGCTATATTCAATATTGTGTAGATTTCAGATTGAATAAGAAACCATTTTGTGGATTTTTGTAACCAAATAAATATAATCTAATTGTGTCACGTATACAATATTTCCTACCTAAACTACTGATTAGAATACAGAATGCATTGCACTATACAAGCTGTTAACTTGGAAATGATACGTTAGGGAACAAAATAACTATACGTGCTAAAATCATTTTCCATTACGGTTTTCGCTTTCATGAATTCCATTACAAGTAGATGGGATCAGAGAAGGGATAGGAGGGAGCTGGGAAATATCGGAGGGTGAGTTTAGTGCCCAAAGCTCTCTGGTATAGTATCCAGTGCCACGATCAGTATTCAGGCCTTGTCCACACAGCTGTGCGAGGCACTAGGGGACTCGCAACAGTTGGCTTTCTTTGGTCGTGTATTCAAGTCTCTACGCTGCGGTTCCATATCCTTTAGTGACCTGGTAAAAATAAGCTTCCACCCCCTCTGTAACCCTTCTATGTGCAATTCCTATGTACACAATCATAGACGTAGCATAGAGTGGCCAGTAGGCCTAATGATTGCAAAATGGTTCACAGTGATGCATGCAACATGGTGAAAAGTGTTCATTATCATTATTATCACCGCGTCTTAATACCCGTTCGGGTTATGTGCACTTACGCTAGTGTGTAATGGTAGGGTGATTGTGAGATTAAATGGAGGCCCTACTGTTTAACGTGAAATCCGAGCCACGGTGGAGGCCTGGCATTCCCCACATTCACAAGATGTCTTGTCAAAGGTGAAGGAAGGGTTTGGTAATCAGATAAAATCTTTGCCGGGACCGAGGATTGAACCCCGGCCGGTGAAAAGTGTTGTTCCTAACATTGTTGACATATTCCTCTCCCTATCTCACCCATATTTAGATAATATTTGAGATGGAAATTTTTCTGTTAATATTTCTGGTGTTAACGTCCTTTGAATAAACTAAACATGGGCTATATCAAATTGCATTTATTCCACTTAAAATCTAGATATATTTTTTCATAAAAAATACTGAACCAAAGTATTACGTTACCAGTCTTAGAAAAGGTTCTATTATTTTTTCTAGAAAAAAAAAAGAAATAAAATGTTTAAAAGGAAAAATAAATCCAAGAGACAGCCCAAACTAAATCTACTCCAAGGAAGTTAACACCAGACACATTATCAAATGAGCTATATCAGAGCAATGACATCAATTTTCAGTTCTATACACTCACTTACGTGTCAACCACAGCTCTTGGTGGTTGAATATGTAACTAACGTCGGGTCAGCTGTAAGCATTATTTTTTTAATACATCACTAATATAATCAGAGTCTTATAAAATATATCCCCTTCCTTTGGAATTGAATGATCCAAGAAATTTACCAAATAGTTTATCTCTAGTGTCTGCTAAAAAAATGTTGCCTTCTTTCCTTACTATTCGTTCTCAACAAATTATTTGAGGGCATATAATACAGGCTTTAGAAACCAACTCCCTTCCTCCAATTATTTAGTAGGTCACAAGCCGACAATGCGAAAAATCAACCGAAGATTGTAATATCTACCCTTCTAAGGTTCATGCATATTATTTATTTCATAGACGTAGCATAGAATTATCCAGTGATACTCAAAATATGCTATAAAATTACTCTCCATAGTTTTTTTCCATTTTGAGGTTACTTCCATTGCTACTACAATCATATACGTATCATAGAGTGAACAATAATGCTAACAGCACACTATACAAACTATACCCCCCTTAAACCTTCTTTCATCCACTTCTATTGTTGCGCTCTTGACAAATGAGTTTATTTAGGATTCAAACAAGTATAAAGTAATACACATGATTTGACGAGATTACATATAAAACATTTATTGATTTTAGTGCATGGTAAATAGAAAAGCGGACTAGGTCTTAGTCTAGGTTGTTAAGTTCAACGTAATAGTTGTGGTAGTTTGCAAATCTTACTTGGATCAGTTAGGTTTGTGCTCAATTATTGACAGGTGTAGTTCACATGAGTAGTTCCATTAGTGGTTTCCATTCCTTCAGGAAAATTCTAGTACCTTCCCTTAATTTTTAACCCACCTCTTTACTTACACTAGCTATTTTAATTTATTTAGAACCATGTCTTAATACCCATTTGGGTTATACGCTTAAGTACAAATTAAGCTTATTGGTTAGTAATTGTAAAGGTTAAATATAAAGGAAGTGAGACCACATTTTCATGAAGGGAGCGTGGGAAACCATTTGAGGAAAGACTACCCCTACTTCACGCGAACAAGATTTGAACCTCAATCTCCACTTCCTTGGCAGTCTCGCTCAACACGAAACTAGCGTGCCAGCTAACTACACCATTGAGGCAGGTAATTAGCTACTGAACTACGAATAGTCTGAATGAGTCGTAGGATGTGCATAAAAAACAAATGTTACAGTTGAAACCCTATTTTCAATACTTAATTTAATTTTTCTTGACAAAAGCTTTTAAAAAATGTAATATTGACACATATTAGTTGAAATAACAGGAGTTTCCCGGGAAAGATGTTTTTAGTTTAGTGACTAGAAGGTAGCTTTCAGATTAATAGCTTCTCTTTTTCTTTTTTTTTTACCACAATCTCTTACTATCCGGTCGGGTCATACGATTATGTACTAATTACGCTAATGGTTTTAGGGATGAGGAAGGTAATATTTAGATAAAGTGCACCCAAATTTGCATGTAAGGAGAGTATTTTTTTTAAACACTCACTACACCCGACCGAGATTTGAACCTCGATATCACTGTTATCGGCAGTCTAAGTCTACTGTAAGAGTAGTGCGCTAGACCATGTGGCCACCAAATCAGTCTTTAAGGCCATTAATGCCGTGTGTGGACTTTTTGAATACGACACTGTTCTTAAATATTTTTAAAATGTCTTATTAAAATTTATAAGATTGTAGTTGCGTGGTGCACACATTCATTCACAAAGACTACCAATGTTTAAATTTCAAACCCTCTGCATGTAGAAAACATTGCGAACTTTTCATAACAGACGAACAAACTCCTCATTTTAATAATACATAAAAAAAACTGTTAAAAATACATATGTTATTTATTTTTGAGCTAGCAAGTGTAGGGCTACTAATATTATAGGTGGAATATTATGAAATTCATATATTTACGCCCCATAAACACATTTTAAAATAAGCGCAGTACATGTTAATTTAATTTATTCAATCTTTGAATTATGTGGTTCAAGGCTCAAACCCGAACAGATGTAATTGAAACAATACATAATGTGGTAGTTCATTCTATTTTCAGACTATTGTTGCGCTTCCTTGAAATTCAGGCACTTAATTATGTTGACTTATTTTACGTGTTTTATGTCACTGAGAGTAAAGGCTGTAGCTAAATGAATATACAACTACTACCTGTAATTAAAGAATTACACTACTACTACTACTACTACTATTGTTACTACTAATAATAATCATTAAAATAATAATATTGATAGTTTTCTGGGTTTTTTTCTGTTTAGGATTTTTATTGTGTTATTTTTCTATGTTTGGCAGAAATGATGGATTGTTGATTATAACCCATCAAATCTGTACATTTTTCAAACATGTGTTGAGGTTAGACACTATGAGATGGAAATTGGTCTAAGTCATTTGGCCTAGTGTGACTCTCCTCTAAGCCATCGCCACTTAACTATTTATGTTCTTCCCCTGCGCAAATACCACTAATTATTTTAAGACAACGTCATTAATGGACTTGTGAGATCGTAAGCTACTTAAGTGGAGTCAGAAGCACAGACACGTTGACTCATGGTAGAGATTGTCGCTGCTTGATCCTACAACTTGTTTGTACTGGTATTGTCTTTACACAAAACAAATTTACCCACTTCCGTGGCATTAAGAATTCGAAAGGTCATTGCCCCACTTACAAAATACCCCACGTATCCCTATCATTAGCTAATTCTATCCAGTCAAACTCATTACATTCTATCTCTTGCAGGTACATTCTAATGTTATCCCCCATCTGCATTTAAGTATTTTCAATGTTCTTTATCTCATTGGACTTACCAGTCAATATCATTAACATGGATCTATATTCTCCCATTTACGCTGCATGTTCTGCCCACTATAATCTACGAGACTTGATTTTCTTAAGAATGTCTTGTGATGAGTACAGGGTATGTAACTCATTAGTATGTAGCCCTTCCACTTCGCAGTAGCGTCACTCCTTTTGCACCAAATATCCTCCTAAGCACCTTGTTTCCAGACACCGTAAATTGGTTTTGATCATGTAACCTAAGATATGCCTATTTCACACCCATAGAGAACAACCGATAAAATAAGGTTTTTTTTTATATTCTGAGTTTTACATTCCTTGAGAGCAAGCGTGATGTCAACTACTTACTGACCCAGTAATAACATACATCTCCCGACTATATTAATTTCCTTATTTCCAATCCAATATCGTTATTGCTAGTAATAATTGTAACTAATTATTTAAACTCATTACTCATATAAAATGATATGTTATTCGCAGTAATCTCTAAACTATTGTCTCCAGTCTTTGGGCTCTGTGTGGTCATACATTTAGTCTTTTCAGCGTTCACTTCTAATCCTATTTTCATACTTAACTTGTAACAGCTTTGTTACTAGCGTTCAACAAAGCTAAATCATTTTCATATCCTACTATCTTCAACCCAACATGTATTTCGAAAGTATCTTATTGGGGACATCCAACTCTTACGCGTAACTGTCAAATATACTTCAATTAGCTTGAACAGTATTTTTTGGATATCCTAAACTAAACTAAAATTGCATAATATTTATTTGTATTTTAACTGAATCGTAGGCCTTTTAAAAAATCTATGTATAATTAATGAACCGGCATGTTGTATTCCAACGTTTTTTTATCCAAACTAATTTTAATTTAATTTTAAAAACTAATTTAAATATTTTTAAATGGCGCATATCAGTGCAAAAAGTATTAATTTCGAAAAATCGTTAATCAACAAATGTTAGAGTTTTAACTTGTAACTAATAAATCATCAAAATGTCTTAAAATTAAAACCTACAAACAACAACTCTTAGCCCCCCTCTCCTACCCACTCCCCTTATTACTACTAATCCACCCTATTTCCATTTAATTACATTAATGTGATAGGGGAAGATATAAAAGTTAAGAAGAAATTCACCATCATTTTCGTGGAACAGGTTTGAGAAACAAATTATTAAAAATTCTGGGTTTGAATCCTGACCTCAAATCCAAAATCGAAAACAGTTAGATGAACCTGAAGATTTGCTTAAGAGCACACCAATGCGGAAACCAAACATCCGGTTTAAGATGTTTTTGCAAATATTTGATTTTAATACAAATTTAAAAATATATATATTCACACTCAATTGCACGTATTTTTAAACCACAAATAAACACCCTTATAAAAACTAGCAATTTCAAACATGGACAACGATAACGATATCATAGAATAAAGTAATATTTATATGTATACCATTTTTCATCACAGAGCTGAGAATTTTTAGCGAACAAAGAAGGGCACACGGATCGCGTGACTTGAATTTACAAGAGATGCAATTTGGGTCTAGAGTTGTCGACCACTCTCAAAGAACCCTTGCTCTTTGTCACTCCCAAAACTCCATTTCACCCCTGACATTTAAATATTTTCCAGAACATGAGGAAAAAAAATCTCTATCTTTCAATTTTCCTTACCGATGTATATGCCTTATTTGGCAATCCTGATTATGTGAGGTTTTGAAATCAAACTTTGGTTCCATTTTCTTTGGTAGAATATATTTAAAGTGGGGTTGTAAGGAAATCTAAGGTTCGTATTTTTACTGTTTATATAGAATTCTTTTTCATCAAATTATGAATAAAATATTGCTTCAATAAATTATTTTACATTAACTTTTAACATATTATATATTTATAAACTCATGAGATTTAAATTTTATTTCTGAGAATAATAGCATTTGGACTTAAAATGTTACCTACCTCGGTGACTACATGGTCTAAGGCATCACTTTCGCAATAGACTAGACTGCCAATAGTGAGGAAATTGTAGCTCGAATGCCAGTTGGGTGTGCTGATGATGGTTTTTCCAAATAGGTTTTCTGCTCTCACTCCTCATAAATGTTGGTAGATTTTCTCTAAATTCGATCTTCCTCCCCCCTGTAAGGTTTAAAAGAGCTAGCCATATATATTAATGTTTTTACGCCATCATTAGGGTGTAATTTGATATAACGATTGAATTGGCTCCAATTTTACTGTTCTGTATTATAATAGTTAAAAAAAGATTATGTCTTATTATACAAATTAAAAGTTCTGGTGTTTGATGGTGTGTTTTTATTTTAAGTAGATAAACAGTTTTTTGCTAGATATTTGACACGTTGTAGATTTTAATAAAAGTCCGACAATTACGTTATATGCATGATCATTCCCGACACGTGAGATTTAGAACACAGATTAAGATGTCATAGACTCTACCTACACGGCTCTTCGTCGGAAGGAAAGTGAAGAGATGCGTACCCTGAAGGGGTATATCAAGCGACATTTCCTTCTCGAAACTTCCCAAAAGAAAAAAGGTGTGGTCATCCAGGTGTGTTTTTGTCCACAAAGTTTCGTTGACTTTTTAAACAGAGAAGTAGAAGGATGTTTCCAAAGCTCGCAACTTAATAACTTAACACAAATAAATCTTATTACCCGCTCTCATTTAAAATATCATAATTTTGAATAAAGATGTGAATAGTAAATTATTTAGATGCACAATTCTATATCATTACAACCCTAAATAACTAGTGTAATAAGTACATATGCATGTAGCTAGGTAGTAAAACGTGGTGTTAATTTATAATATCTACTGGTAGCTCTTTGTGAAAGTTTTAAATGATTTAAAAATAATAACTACCATCTATTTAGTTCAAAATGAATATAATAATTAGGCAATGTTTTACTTAATAAATAAAACTGTAGATGTATTTTTTCAAAGAGAAATTTATTCAATCAAAATCTACTAATTATCGAATTTAAAAATAATGTTTTAAACAATAACGTGAGAAAGTATGAACAATTAATTCGTGCCATCTATTTTCTCTCATGCTCAGCAATAAATTAATGATACAATTTTGTAGCTGTTGATAAATTAAGAAAAATTAATTAAATAAAATTAACCCCAAATAAAAGTTTAGCTATAATGAAAATAAAATAAGACGATAATACAAGTATTAAGTGGCCAAATCTTGAATAGCAGGAATGGATTCGGAATAATTTAACAAACAGGACATTAAGAGTATCAAAAGTCCACCCGTTTAAGGCAACAACCAAGCTAGTTGGCTACTAACATAATTATATTAAGTATACAAACTATTTGTAAGTCACGTTGTGGACGGTGATAGATTCAAATTATTGTTTACATTTCAATTTTAGTCCTTTTCAAAACATATAAATATATTTTTTCTGCGGTAGGTTGGTAGTCCACTATAAAGTTGATGTAATATGTTGGTAAATTTTAATACATAATATGTGTGTATCAAAACCAGGAGTGTTAGGTTGTTTACTAAAATGTTTAATGTAATAAATTAAACACGGTCATTTTATAGTAAACATAACTAGACTTAATAGAGTTTGACTTTCCTAATAGGATTATGTATGCCTCCTTTCCTCAGACCCATTAACTTATTTAAATCCAAGAAACGTCCTTTTATCTCCAATAAAATTTGGATGTATTAATAATAACTGTTTTTTTAAAGGATGACGTAAATGGTTCTATAATTGAAAGTTTAAAAAATTGTAGCTCATCTCTTAAGGGGATATCAAAATTACAAAATTCAATAACCCAGTTAAATATTTATAATTATAAGTAGCTAAACTCTCTATTTTTAAGAGGACATTAGTTCCAAGGAATATACAACCATTTTCGGGGGGGACAGAAATATTTTGACCTTACCTTTCAAATGTCATGGACATGATATAATGATAATAATTATTTCTCCAAAATATATCTTCACTACCTCAATCAGATTGAGTATATACAAAAAGTTATTGTTATAATTATGAGTATCGACAAAAGTTTATATGAACAGTGTCCGTCTACGTGACACAAAAGACAGGGTTTTGATCACAACTAACTGCACTATAAACTATTTATCGACACTTTGGTTTTAAAGTATATCTTTTAAGGTTAATCCATCTAAATTAAAGCCTTACAGTTAAGTTCTCTTATACTAGTGGCTCACAACGTGTGCCGTTTAATGTTAGACTTTATATTTGTGTTAAAAATTAATTTTATTATATATATATATATATTTATGGTTTATCTGTGGTTATATTTCCCATAGAAAAGTGTAGCTATTGGACGAATTTAGGGGAAGAAACACATTTTCTGTTCAACCACGAGAAGTATCTCTGAGCATGCGCATGTCCGTGTCTCCCGCAGTGAAGCCAACTTGCACGTTCAGCGTGCCGCGAAGATTCACAACAAAGAATAGTGTGCCGTGAACAAAAAAAATATATTGAGAGCCACTGCTTATGATAATACGTTTTAGTCACTTTTATCAGATAAAGATTAAAGTCAATTTCAATACAAAATTAGTTAATGTTATTTTAAATTGAAATAATACTTCTATTTTCATAAATGTCAAAATATATATTTGTAATGGTAACAAAATTTAAAATAAATTTTAATCAAGTTGTAACAAGCACCTTTGTGCAAGCAGACTGAATATCACGCTAATACAGTTTGGCTGGCCAGTGACGGGGAGGTTAGGGTTTTATTCTCACATGTGTGTACTGATGCGTTTTTTTCCCCCCATGGGCTTCCCACTATCCCTCCATATACATTCTGGAACAGTTCCCTTAAATTGTACTTTTTTTACCACTTTCCCAACAGATGATTATAAGTTAAATTGTTAACCTTTTTTCTGAAATTTTGAGTCCAAATTAAGGGTATAACGAGTTTCACTTCTTGTTCTGTCTTTTTCAAGCAAGCGTACGTACTACGATCCTAACATAAAACAACCAAAATTAAAGAACAGAACATTTCTTAAAATATCCATCTCTCCATTCTAACTTGTAGTTTTTAAATGACAGTGAAAACGATTTTGACCAATTTCTACACAATCAGGAAAAATCTCACAGGGGTATTGGACCATTTCTTGGACAGTGGCAAGGGTAGTAAGATGTCCTTTCAGCTGCTATTAGAGATAATTACAATCGCACTATTATCTAGGTCTGACATGTGTTTTAACTCTTGTGAACTGTCTTCCAGATCAGACGTGTGATAGGTTCACGTAGTAAAAAGGTTTGTAGATAAACTTGTCACTTCAACTCAACTTTCATTATTAATATCTATCCTTTAAATATTAATCAGAAACAAGGTGTGGAATAAATTAGCCCTAATTATTAATCTGCAATACTTATTTTATTTCGAAACTCATTATTATAAATTGTTAGGGAAAGTGCCCTAACACGATAAATATTTAAATATTAAAATCTAGCTTTCAGTTATAAACTGAGGTACGTGAATACAGGGCGATCAGGTCGTATACTTACTCAATCAGGACTCGAACTAGAGACGCCAGAGCTAATATGACACGTTTTGTTATACAGTGTCATTAAAAGGCATGGATTTAAATAAAAAGTTGTCATATGTAACTTCTAATATTATTTAAATTTATGGTGAGTAGGCCTACCTTGTTTTTACCATATCTAACTTCCTGTAAAGGTTATACACCAGGGATAAGGAAGGAACCGTTTTACAGGTAATCTACCCGAATTTAGGTGGAAGGAGAGTGTGAAATTTAGGTAAAACTACCCGCGGTAGACCCAACTGGGATTCGAGCCTCGATCTCTCAGTCATTATTAGGAAAGTCTAGCACGACCGAGAGTGACGCCTTAAACCAGTCGGTCATTTTAGCGGGTACTACTTTGAGTAAAAGCTCTTTTTATAAATTATATGAACAGATATTTACGTAAAAAAAAAAGTTCACAATTTTCACACGAAAAGGAATGAAAGACTTACTTTGGTTTTTTTTTCAAAGGTAAAATAAATATGTCCTTTCCCTTGACAAGTTTTCGGAATGTAGAGTAGCCAGTGTAAAGGCAAATGGAACTTGGAGATTAAAGTAGTTTATTGGATTTGAC
>CABFVX010005870.1:34482-45898 GCA_902151425.1 Timema shepardi
GGGGGGGGGGGGGGGGGGAGAGGGAGGAGGTGGCTACTACTGTGCAACTCTTACTTCACGTTCGCGTAGCTTTTTATTTTCTTTCGTTTGTACATTTCGCTTTTCCCCGTACACATCCCCCTAACTCTTCTCTTTCTCTACTTTTCCGTTTCTTTGCAACAAAATAAAACGGGGGAACAAGGGGAGAAGGAAGGCTGAACTTTCTTTCACCCAAATTGGAGGGAAATAAAAGTTGGACAACAAAAAAGAAGAGTAGGAAATTTTCTTTAGGACAGTATAATGCGGGACATAGCTCGGGCTAGCTGAGCGTTCGTTCATTGTAATGTGGAGAAGTTGTCTTTTTTGTAACATGACAGTGACAGATAATTTTATTCGTTAAAATGGGCAGGGTTATAAAGTTTCTATTACACACGCAAAAATTCAACATCTCATTCGAGTTTAAGCGCAAAGGAAATATTAATTCGTTTTGTTGGTAAGACATTAGTGCATCTGTCAACTGAGTAATGGACTATGGGTTCAATTAGCGTTTTGAACGAAAAAATTATAATTTTGATAAAAATACTAAAATAAAATTACTTTCACAGTAATGTATTAATTACTAATGAATAAGTCTTGTGTCATTTATAGGGTTAAGCTCGTTTGTAAGTCGTGTGCTAATATAATCTTTCAGTTAAAAAATTTAGCGTTATTTAGGATCCTAGACATAATCAGGTAAATAAAAATGCTCAAATACTTGGAAATGTGTGGTTTTACATATTATATATTGTTTTTCCTTTTTTACATATTGTTTTATAGATTTATATAGATTGTTTTTAAAAGTGAGATCTAGTTATTAAACTATAATTTTAACATTGTAAAACAGATTTTCATTTTAATTGTTTGTCTTCCAAACTCGAGCTCAAATATTTATTTTTGTGAACAATTCAATCGAGTTTGCTTATTCGGTTTACCAAATAGTTTAAACATTTTTAATTAGTCAAATTTAATTGTTTGTGTGAAATATGGGGTAAGTGTTAATATTGTAGGTGTGTAAATAATTAAAACTTGCATTTGTTCAAAATAGTAGGTATTTCCTGAATTTATAGCATTCACAGACAACGTGAATATACAAAAGTTTGAAACAGAAATCTAAAACGTATAGATAAAATATATTATTTCAATAATTCTCGTATGAATAAAAGAACATACTTCGTTTAATCATAATATTTTCTCCATACCCATACTGGCAGGCGCACGGGATAAGGCGCCATTATTTAATAGTTTGCTGGATAACAGGATTCCTAGGTTCAAATCCTGGTCTGAGGAATTGAGGGTTTTTTTTGCTTAAATATCTTACCACTTTCCTCCCGCGTATATGTGGGTATATTTCCTATAAATTCTACTGCGGATAGCCGGACGGCTAGTATGCAATTATGCCAACATATTAAGTATATCTGAAATGTAGGTAAACCCTAAATTATGTATACTAACTTGAAATTCTTTATTCATTTTGGTTTAGATACAGTACATTAGTTAAATTAATTCAATAATTAATTTACAGCTGTTTAGGTGAGCTAATTATCTTTGGTGTTAGTCTCGCAATAGACTAGACTGTCGATGATGGGGACTTCAAGGTTTGCTAAAATTAGTTTTCCACCCTTCCTTCTATGGAAATAAGAAGACACTTCCCATGAATATAACATTCCTCAGTCTTAAAATCATCAGCGTAACTAGTACATAAGCGTAGAATCCAAACGGGTATTAATAAATGGTGCTAAAAATATTGATTAACCTATTTAAAATTTAATTTTTTCTCTTGACTTTATTTACTAGAACTGTAAGTTTAGTGAAAGGACAAATTAAATAGAAACTTGATATTCAGAATAAATTTTAGAAGGCTAGTCAAGAAGGAATATTCACAAATTAGTGTAAAAAGAGGATAAAAAAATATTAATATCTAGCCTTAGTCTAATGAGATAATATACCAAAGTTCGATCCTTTAATTTGAATAAGATTTTGATAATCATTTAGCTTGTGGTTTTCTCTTTAAAAATGAGGAAATAATGACCGGAGGATTTGTGTGTTGGGCGTGTTGACACAATCAAGCTAGTTTGTAAGTCATGTTATGATATAATGAGCTGGGTTTCAAAGTAGGCTATATCTTAAATAACCTTACAGTAGAGTTTATTTGGTGAAATCATTACAAAATCGGTGGAAACTTACATTAGTAAAACCGCTCAGGATTTGAATAAGGACTTCAACGAACGCCTTGTAGCACTTGACCCCCACTTCGTATCTATAGATAATTATTTTAGAATAACACTGTATGTGATTTACATTCCTCCGAAAACAGGTATGCAAAAACGGTGACTGTCTTCTTCTTTCTATCTTAAAAAAATAATGTTCACTTAAGCTAATTTAACTAAATAATAATTATTTAAGATTTAAGATTTTTATTGTTCTTTTTGGGCATCCTTTCGAACCAGCGATCACGAAGATTAAAACTTCAGGTTCAAATTACATGTAGTAAGATAAACTAAGTTCTATCAAAGAATTTTTTTACTACCTAATCTCGCTTTATACGTTTCTTCGTTATTTATCTATTCTAATAATTAATAACAATGTATCATTTGCTAGGCCAAAGATGTCAGCTCTATGGCACGCGTGCCACTAGGTGATATTTTAAAATGATTTAGGTCATACGCCAACATTAAAAAAATAAACACTAACTGCAACTTTTCCCAAGTGTTAAAAATTTTTGAAGAAAATTATAACTGAACATCCATTTATTTGCATACTACCATAATGGTTTGTAATAATCTTGGCCTGTACTTCAGTGCATCTTGTTTAATGTTGAAGACAAGTTATGAACCGAACATAAATATCTTGGATGGAAAAATACAAAAGATTTCCAACTTATATGGAAAATATTATATAAGTGTTTTATTTATCGTCTTTTTTCAATGTTCTTACTTTAATTTATATACATTAATATAGAATAAGGCACTCACTTTGACACTTTAATAAATCTTTCTTCTTTAAAATTTAGGCATTGTAAAAATATTTACAATTTTATTTGAGCTATTTATTATATTCAAGCAGTTTTTATTTTTAAATACTCACTAATAAAATGTAAATAAGACATGGCACGCTAGACGTGTTCAAAATTCTGCTAGTCCGTAAGTGGTACACTGGTTGGAAAACTTTCGCCGTCCCTAAACTAGGCTCACTTTACAAGTAAAAAAAAAGAGACTAAATTGCATACCCAAGATATTTCCATAACTTCTTATTTAAAGTTTAAAATTGCTTGGATAGTTGTTTTGAGTTTAAAGGTACATATCCCAGTCGATACGTGGTCTAAGGCATTAGGCTGGACATGTGTGATTTTTCCAAATACACCCGAGGTGGACAACTTTGGGTTTCAATAAGTTAACTTGAAAAATGCTACCTTTATATTTTTCTTGGACTTTTAATTACCCACACTGGCGGTCAAGAGGTTTAAGGCGTCAAGATTTCAATAAAAAGTTAACTCTGCTTATATTGAACCCCAATGGAACCAGATATTTGGTTCACAATATCCAAATCTTACTAAAACAGAAATGTTCTACCACCTACCGTAATAAAGAGGTAAAGGGACCAATAAATAAAATATTACAATTCAGAATAAATGTATTGAGAATTATTTCTAAATATTTAAATAGTCGGTTATGTGTTGTTGCTTACTGTATAACATTTTGATTAATATTTTCTGTCTTTTATTGGGATAATTTAATCTATTTGTCTAAATATGTATCCATGTAATTGTAATTTTAAATCAAATAAATATGGCGAGCGTTCCATAGGTGTAAATTTTATGTTAAAAATCACAATTTTCCTATTAAAGGTAATGTAATACAACCAACCAAAAATATAGTTTCTCTTTGAATTTAATATCAAAATGTATTCCATAAATTAATATTTGGATTGAAGTTGATTTGTCGATCAAATAAGACTTAAAAATCTACATTCATGATTTGTTCTATTCCCAAGACCCTAGTTGCAAAGGACACTTACAAACACGATTTTTACTTTAAAAGTTAATATATTTTAATTGTTATAAATTTAAAACGCTAATGTAACATCACTAACAATAGGTTTATTGACAGTGTTTCGTTTACTAATGAGATAGTTTGATGTTATTTACTATATAGCTGACCCTTTATTTTTAAATACAAGGAATACAATAAAAGTTCCATCTCGATCTAACGAATACTTTTTGAGTTTACTGGAAACAAATAAACAGTATAGATAGAAGGTACAGACAAATTTATAATGTTATTAAATGTATAGATACCTAGCTCTCTAGCCTTAAGAAACTTGTAAGTTCATGACATACAGAACATAAGCTCGCCAATCAACCCTACCACCAATCAGATATCGCGATTAAATATCGACAAAAACTAACAGTACACGAGTATGGTGTTTACTGGAATTAACATATAACTTATTTATATGACCCTTAAAATATGGCCTATAAACTTGTTAACATAATCTAAAAAATTATCTTTTCCACTCTGAAAATACCATAAGTCCATAAAACTTATTTTGGTGTATTACTAATACCTAAATGCCAAATAAACAAAAGATAGCTCGTATAAGAACATAAAATAGATTTATGTGAATTAAGGGATGTAATAATTTAATAGGAGGGTCACAACACAAATTATATTGGCATTTGTATTTCACTCCTCCAATGTTGGTTTTCTTATTGACGTATAACTACACAGTAATGATAGATCCCCACTTGGTTTATGGCGCTTATGAATTTAAGTAGACTTCTAGAGCCTTACATTAACCTCCCATCGACATCTACCAAAGGTATCGTAGCATCAGGTTTACCAACTAAAATGTTGTGTATACGTCTGTATTCGTCCATGTGTGGTATTAGCTTATTTAATTTCTTCCTGAGATTTTATAAATGGTTGAATTGATTGTTAGACACATTCTTCTAAAACTTTGTATTTTAGTTGAAAAAGGCAATGTCACTTAAAATGTCAAACTATTTTTATATGGTCAAATACTTTAATAGAAATTAGAATTTATGGACCTAACAATTCCTATATATAGTACAGTTTTTTTAGAACTGTGGAAAAAATACTGTTTCTGCGGCAAAGTTAACTATGGAAAGTAATTTGTTGAGGGGTTGGAGGGTGCTATTTCTTGTCACAAGGTGAATTGTTTTATATCTTTATATGAGTGTAGCACTAGTTGCCGAGATGAAGGGGGCAAGTGAGTAAGGAGAGGACAGTAGAGTTATATTAAAAGCCATATATTACTAAGAGTCGCTTGGAGTGCAATAGGATCGGCCATTTTTTTTCAAGGGGAAGTAATGTGAACGAGACTAGGACAGGAGACGAATACTAAGGGAGGGGGTAGAGGGTAGTGTTTCTCGAGGGAGGCTGTGAGCGAAGGGGGTAGGGGTGGATAAGAACAAAAACACAACATCCAACAAGATGATTACTTCTTTCTTCATTTCCGCTTTCTAGATAGACTCTTCGTAAGGATTTAATAACGCCCCTTATTCAAACAAAAAAAGAAATAAAAATCTCAATAAATATAAGCTTCGTAAACAATGAACTTTCATTTGTATCCAACTTCCCCAAGGCAATTTTTATATAAAAAAATATGTTTATAGAAAACAAAAAATAGATAAAAAATTTAAATATTTTTAATAACGCTACCCATTATTCTAACAGGCAACACAGTGTACCGGATTCGGGCTTAAGCGTTTAAGGCTCAATTCCAGTAGATCTCACATAAAAATGACTCATATGCAACTCTCTTAGGTGGCCGCTTCATCTAAGGCGCTACTCTCACAGTAGACTAGACTGCCGATAACGGGGAAATCAAGGTTCGAATCTCGGTAGTGTTTACTAATGTTGGTTTCTCCAAAATGGTTTTCATTTCTATTTATAAGAAAATTAGGGTAACATAGTTTTTAAATACAGTCTTCCTCATCTATTCAACCATTAACGTAATTATTATGTAGGTGTATAGCTGAACAGATGGTAAGACGCTCTGCTTAAAACATAATTCAAATGCAGTTTATTTTATCTTTTAAATGGGAGTTTTTAAAAATGTATGAAGTCAAAAGTCTGAAGAGATATATACTAGAGATATAGATATATAGATCATCTGAAGAGATATGGATTAAACTATAATAATATTATTGACACCTATGGGAACGTGGAAAAGGGGGACAGTTATTTTAGTATGGATTAGTTTGTCTAGGATAGAAAAGTCCAAGATTAAATTCAAACTGGTTTTTTTCCGAGGTGGATTATCTTAAACTGATCTTTCTCCACGCAGATTCAGGGTAAGCTTCTTTTAATATTCTACCCTACTCATCCTTACCTCATTATTGTTAATAAAAATATTTCCCCGGACAGATAGCTAGACGCAGTGCGCGAGAAAATAAAGTAGCCTATAAGGATACTAAAACTTCCTGCTATTCCTTTTTCACTTATGATCTCGTAAATTAATCAATCACTTTTTTTTTTCCAACAAAGTGTTGACAATAAACGTTATAATTGGTCCGTATAAGATATATATATCACTCTAGTTATAAAAATAATAATAATTTCACTGTTTAGCAACTCAAAAATCTATAATATGCTTTAGAAAGTGTAATATGTTACAGTAATGAATTATTAGATATGTACATATTTGGTCACTGAATGGTTCTGAAAGAATTTTAAATTTTATATTAGTATTTTTAATGTGTGCGCACGTGTGTATGTGTTAACTAATAGGTTGAGTTGTTAAAATAAAACATTAATGGAGTATAATTAAAGAAGGTAGACCTACGGGGATGAATACTCGCATCTGCCTTTAGAAAGAAAGTACAACTATTTTAGTGTATCCAATTGGCACTGGAACCCTAAAATCTCCAGTACTGGCAAACTTAACTAGATAACCCACCTTGGTGGCTGTATGAGCTAAGGCGTCACTCTTGGTATATATACTAGACCACTAATGACAGAAAGATCGGGTCTCGATCATGGTAGGGCGTACCGAGTGTGATTTTTTCTAAATGTTCTTCCACGCAAATGAGTAAACACTTCCTCTAAAATAAACATTTCTAACCTCTAACACACATTTGCATAATTATTTCAAATATGCTAAATTTACTCCCTTGAAAACTGCTTCAATCACATTTGGCAAGTAATAAATAATTTGGGGCCCCCTTTATTGGTCGAATGGTATAAAGCGTCAACTTAGTGTTGGACTGGGTTGTCGGGGATATCGGTGTTTGAATAATGTTTAGCTGTACTAGGAGGGATTTATCCTAAATTATTTTCTACTTTCCACCCCAAAAATTTGGGTAACTTTCCTCAAAAACTATACCTAGCTCATTCCTACTATAAAGTGGTAGTTAAAGTATATATTTAGCCCAAACAGTTACAAAGACTAGGCTAAATAATAACAATAATCATAATTTGGGCGAAATTAATTAATTTATTGTGTGTATTTTGAGTGAGAAAGCTATCGAATCGGTTGGCCTAGTGGCTCGTCCCTTCCGCTTTTACCCTTTGCTCGGATTGTGGGATGGTCATTAAATGATCCCGTTGAACACAAAAGTCGTGAGCTTTTTTATTCTTTATGAGCTTTTGTCTGGCAGTCATGAGCAGCAGAGAGGGTGTGTCCCATACTGGGTATTTTAGCTTTGTTTAGGTGGTTGGACTGGGGACGAAGCTGACGCAAATAATGTTTTTAATGTTTATTTAAATTGCGTTCATAAATTTGTTTAAAGCTAGGTTTTCAACGGTTGTAAATAACCAAATGGTTTTCATTTCACGCATCATTGGATCGATGTACAACGAACACTTTGAATTAGATTTGGGACGTATATGTTTGGAAGTAATTATAAAATAAAATTGGTTTTGTTTACCAATATTTTACTACATAGCATTGTATACACTTAAGTATTCAGGTCAAAATTATATATTTTTGGATCAAATATTTAATCAAACCAATAGATAATTATCATATAAATTAACAATGAATGGTACAAATCATTATTTCTAGTTTAAATTAGTAAATATTGTTGGTAAACATTTTATTTTAAAATGTTGTGTGTGTTTAAAAGAAATATTATTAGCATTTATTTACTCATCTAATCATTATAGCATTAGAGCTAGAGTTCATTGCCACACTTACAAAAGTAATCCACCTAAATACCTTTCTTAAGATAGCTGTATCCAGTCCACCTAATTACACGATCTCCTTTCAGGTCCATTCCAATATAATACTCCTATCTGCGTCTAGATCTCCCCCCACGGTTCTACTCCTTATAGATTTTCCAACCAATATCTTTAAGGTGGTGATGTAACAAAAACACGAGAAAGGTCAGTGTTTTTTGCAGTTATTACATCAATACATTTGCTTAGCCAAAATAAATTAAATATTGCTTCAGTACAAACATAGAGCTAGGTTTTCTTCACATGGTGATAACAGTTTTTGAATATCTGTTATGGCATTAGATTGAGAAACCTTTTAAATGAAGAGAAAAAGTCTTCATTAAATTCCAGGACACTCTTGACATATATTCAAGAACTGATGCCATCATGTTAAGAAAAATTGTAATATTTTTACATCTAGATAATTAATGTTTTGCCAAATTGTTTACATCCATCATAACATTTATAAGAATTAAAAATATTCCCTCATTTCTCTTTTCTTTTTTTTCAGTGCAGTATACCACCTGTTGGGACTACCCACATTAGATTATAGTAGTGCGGAAAAGATGAGAAATGTAAAATTTTGATAAAATGTAGAGGCATTTAACAAAAGGTATAGAGGGGAAGTATTTAGGATATATCATCCTTAATAATTTATGATGTGTTTGAACTATAACCCCCCATTCATTGTAAATCCCAACTATACGAGCGTGGTATCGTTATTCACGTTCCCACCGATGCGGGTTGAATTCTAAAAATCATCATTTTCATAAATATGTGATTACTTGAACAAAAGTGTTCAAAGCTAAATTATTTTAAATTGTTTAACTTAAAACCGACTTTATAATTAATTAAGGATTATTCAGTAAATAAATAAGCACACACATTTCCTTCAATATAATACCACTTTCCTTGCAAATTATTAATCACATCTATTAGATAATACCATCTAACAACTTAGATAAATCAGTAGTGTGTTTGCCTTCTGAACTAAGGGTCCCAGGTTTGATTCCCGGTATGGTCTAAAATGTATCATTGATGAAAAAATATGTGTTTTCACTTTCACTTTGATAAAATAATGGTCAGGGACTGTGCTTGTCCTAGTCTTAAGCTTATGGCGCACTTGTAAAGATTTTTGGACAACTGTTCCTCAACTGTTTCCGAGTTGCACGGCCAACGTGGGAAACAGATTGTTGGCAAACATTCAAGAAACATTGGTTCGCGTCCAGACTACAATGATGAAACATTTGTTTCCCATACAGAATGCAGTTGAGTGAAAGATGTATGTTGAGAAGGATGTTGTGATGGCTTGTACTTTGTATTTAGCTATGAGCTGTTCGAGAAGACAGAAAAGAATAAAAGGTGGTGGGTCTGTATAGTGCTTCAAAATGGTTCACACTATGCAAACAAGCTTTTGACAGAACTGAAGATCGGAATATGTTAGTGGTTTTAGGAATTTCACTCGCAGTTCTCCTACAGATTTTGAAGTTATTTTAAAAATTGCTGGTCCCGGGATAGTGACAAAAGAAACACGATTTAGATAAGTAATTTCACCTAACAGCCCACGTTGCTTGTTGTCGGAAATGTTGGCCAACATTGTTTCTTGTAACACATTTGAAATGGATCACGGAAAATAGATTTTTCTTACTAAGAAACACAAGGGCAACATGAAAATCTTTTGCCCAACTGTTGGAAAACATTTGGGGAACGGTTGGTCAGTTGTTTCCCAAATGTTTCTAAAACAAGGGCCAAATGTTGGAAAACGCTGTTCTGGGGAAATGTTTCTCAATGCGTATTAGGATTTAGGATAAACTATGAGGCAAGTAAAGCTCCAACAGGCCCAGACGTCCGGTAGTGGAAACACATATGACGTGAATAAAAAAAATTGACCTGGGCCATAGGCTGGCAACAGTAATGGATATACTAATATGATACCATCATTAAATAATAATATCACAATATTGATTTAAAAATTAAATATATGATCGATACTTTCGATAAACGTGTTTGTAAGATTTTGAAAATAAAATAAGATTTTACGTATTACATTTAGTACTGGATTTAATACTTAATAATTTGGCAACCACAGCATGATATTTAAACATATACATAAAAGTTCTTACTTACTGAAGTGGGTCCCATACAAATTAACCTCTTGGTCGACTTCTAAAACAATCGCACCGAAGTTATAGATATATCCACCTCAGTGACTGAGTGGTCTAAGGCGTCACTCTCTTGATAAACTGGCCTGCTGATGATGGAGAGATTAGGGTTTAAATCCTGCCCAGGTCTACTAAGGATGTTTTCTCTTAATTGGCTTATCACTCTTCTTTCACTCAAATAATTATTTCTAAAATACTTCTTATTTCATCTTTTCCTCATTAGAATAATTATCATATATGCGTATAGCCTAAACAACTTTTAAGTGCAGTGATAAATAAAAAGCTATATAAACTGTCTTTTTCAATTTTAATAATAACCAGTATCTTCAAAATCCCCCTCATCCTTTTATTTCAGATTGCCTTTGGTCATTTTATCTGCTTTCAGTCCCTTAACTCATTAAATTCTGTGACAACGTTTTTTTTTGTCCACGTGAATCCATCTCTATGTAAATACAAGAAAGTGAGATGTGTAAATGAACGAGCGTGGTAATCCTGAAAGAAAAAGATAGTAATAAAAGAATTTCACTGAGGTTTAAGAACACGAGTTTAATAACCCTGTCATTCTTTGTGCTGCCGTTAATTATGTTTGTATTTCATTAAGTTTTTTCTGTACCGCCGTATTTATACAGTTCATTATTTTAAGTAAATGAGTGATGCACTTTAAAATATGAGAAAAAGAAAAATCGAAACATTAAAGGATTTCATTGAGTCAAGTCCTGTTAACTGGTGTCATATTAGGTTATCTTTTGAGCTAGCGCTTAGATTATCAAAACACAGACAAGTAAATATGAGAGAATTTTAAGTCTCAGATTAATATGCAAGGATGAATCTAATTTAAATGGTTTTAAATTGAATCCTAGTTTAAAACTAGCTCAAAGATTATTCAAGATAATGCTTATATTTTAGAAATAGTTAATATTTTTGGAAGACACGAGATGGTTTTGGAAAATATACTAACTTTATTTCAGAAATATAATATACTAGCAGCCCAACCCGGCTTCGCACGGGCATAATAATATAATAAAAGAAAATACACAATGTTTTACAGTGAGTTTC
>CABFVX010005871.1:0-45887 GCA_902151425.1 Timema shepardi
CTATATAAACGCTCTGAATATGTTACATATAGGCAGTTTTATATATGAAGGGGTGATCTGAAACGTCCCCCCCACTACTCATATCAACAAATCCGTCAGCAATCGTCTAGTTTTATAATGTATTCGGAAGACGCACTTTAATATTTTAAAGTATATTTATTCGTATGGGTGGGCACATAAACAAAACTGTGAAATGGTTTTGGTTGATTTGTCTATGATAGGAAGTGCAGGGTTCGAACCAAACCGGGTATACTCTACATTATTTTATTTTTAATAAATGGTATGGTACTCCGCACTGACTTTCTCGCTCAATTGTTTAAAAGTGGAAATATTTACTCGAAATTCGTAATATATGTGAAACAAAATAATATACATTTGCAAACCCAAGCACAAATTAAGTTATATTTACGTAAAAAAAAATTGACTCTTGGTTTTAAACTTTGTAATTTTATTTTTAAATAATTAAAGTCCTCATTTGTATATTTGTACAAATAAAAAAGACAGATACTGGGTACACAAGGGTAAAATCTTGTATTTAAATTTCGACAGCTGGTTAAAATTTTCGACATTTTATTAGGGGTTGCACAACTTATGGTCGTCACATTGTTATTAAATTCCTCGTCTATTACTTTTGACCAATAAAATAGGTAAGTTTTAATTATAAAGTTAAAAATAATAGATATAGATCATTTCTGTACAAACATTTTCCCTAGGAAATTAAAGGAAAAAGAACATCAACTTTTTAAGAGACTTACTTATTTACTTACTCTATGGCGTTAAAGAATTATTGCGTTAAAACTTAGGTAGTATCTCTGTACAACTAAATCTCACCAAATTGTATTAATATAATATTTGCCAATATCTCAGAAACTCGGCTGGTCGGGTGGTGCTGTTAAATATCTACAGGGAGAAGAAAAGGGAGTTTTAAGATGGGTTGTTTTAGGAGAAGAGGAAAAGTTGCGAGAAGTATGTTCTGGAGGAGCTACAGAGGGGACCTTGGGGGTGCCGTTCAAGATAGCCTCCGGGAAATTACGGCTCCCAGCAATGATAACCACACTATCAAAGATTGATGGAAGTACTACGACCAACTGGGAGGAATCTGCGGTTCTTCTAATGGAGACATTGCTACCAGATGATGAGGTGACAGAAGATACTGAAGAGCACCGAAGGTCAAGGGAGAGGATGGAGAATGATGAGTATGTAAACGAGGAAGAGGTGGAACCTGTTAGTTGGGAGGGGGTAATCAGGAATATTTCTTTGATGGGTAGGAAAAAGCTGCCTGGACTGGATGGGATAAAGGTCGAGGTGTTTGAGAAGACGACTGACCTTATTGCTCCTTTCCTAGCAGGGCTGCCAAACGAATGCCCCGCTTAAGGCATAATCCCGAACATCTTGAAGTAGAGCAAGGTAATCGTGCTAAGCAAAGGAGAGGATAAAGACCCACTGATTCCGAAGTCATACAGACCTATCTGCCTGTTGAAATAGCAGGGAAGTTGCAGGAGAAGATACTGCGTGAAAGATTACTGAGACACAGAACCGTCTTGGGAATGCATCAGTAGTAGTATGGCTTCCGAAGAGGCAGGTTAACAGAGTATGCAATCTGCAGAGCAATGGAACTGATTGACTCGGCAACCGGTAAATACGTATTAGGAATATTCATGGACCTCTCAGGTACTTTTGACAACCTCTGGTGGCCGGCGATATTTGACATTAAGAGAGATTCAGTGTCCGGGACAGCTGTATAGGAGTTTTAAGGATTACTATCGTAACAGATACTCCACCCTGAGATGTACAGAAAATAGGCTTCAGAAGATACTGACGAAGGGATGTCCCCAAGGTTAGGTATGTGGCCCGATCTTTTTGGAAGTCAGCCTGAAACCAGTGTTGTACTTGTTGGAGGGGATACCAGAGATGCAGACGCAGGGTGTGGTCGCCTTCGCAGACGACCTTTTAATAGTAATAGAAGGGTAATCTAGAAGGAAATTAAAGGAAAAAAGTATCCAAGTGCTTGAAGAACTTGACACCTGGTGTAAAATTGTCAAGTTAAAAATGGCCCTGGTGAAGAAGATCTACATGCTGTTCAAGGATAGATTGGCTAGGGATCCGACAATAAAGGTAGGTAGGAAATTTATAAGAAGAGGCAATATAGTCAGATACCTGGGAGTGACCCTAGATGGAAACAGAAATTTCACGGCTTACATGGAGAAAAGTGATGGAGGAAACTTTGTCGGCGATGAATAAAATTAAAAGCGTGGGACAGAGGTGGTTTTATCTGCCTATGCGGATAGTAAGGACATAACATCAGATGATCCTTCTCTCCAATGTAAGCTATAGGGCGTGCATCTGGGCTCACAGACTAACCAATGTCATTCCGGCTAAGGTGATTCAAGGTCTACAGAGTAACATCTTACTGAAGCTAATAAGAGCCTACCGGTCTGTAGTAACGGATGCACTGAGTGTGGCCCTAGGTGTATGATCATTGGACCTCTTTATAAGGAAGAAAGGTGTGGCGTATTGGATTAAAAAAGAGAAAAATGGAGAAGGTGAGACTTCTTATCACACCCGATATGACAAGATTTGGAGAGGTGGAAATAGTCGTGTTGGAGGAGTGGCAGAGACGCTCGGAGAGAAGTAGTACAGGTAGGAAGACTTATCATTTGTTCCCTAATGTGATTGAGAGACTAGAGAATAAACACCTCCAGCCATCTTGGGGTCTTGTCCACTTCACCACGGAGAAGGGACCGTACACGGAATCTCTAAGGAAGCTGGGACTAATAGAGTCGGGGAATTGTGAATGAGGTGAGGAGGGAACCCCTGAACATGTGGTTCTTGAGAGCGTCCTAGAAGCAAGAAGGAACTACCAGAGCGAGATACAGGGAAGATTAGTAAGCGAAGTACTGAGGGATGCAATCTATTGGAAATTCTGAGACCAGATTGCACTGAAAGCGTCGGATAGAGCAAAGACCGCTTACGTAGATATACTCAAAGAGGCACAGGGACGAATAATACGGGACGGTGACAGTGACAATGACCAAGAAGATGACAGCGACATGGAGGGCGGGACTGACACAGACACTAGTGCGGTCTCGGCAGGGAGTGAGTAGAGAAAAAAGAATATTTAGAGGGGGATAAGCTGTAACAATTATTGCTGGGATAAAACAAATTAGGTGCTGGGAGTGGCAAGCACGAGCTCTGAGAACTAGATTACAGTACGACTAAGTGCCCGGGGGAACACAGGTATTGCCCTTGTGATCCTAAGGACAGTTTTACAGTCTTATGAACAAAAGTTAGTGGGGTAGATATGAACTCTGAAGGGTCCCCTGCACCATATGACCCACCACCTTGGAAACAAGAGAGGTGGATTGTGGTTGGTGGGCTCTCAGAGTCAAGATGGAGAAAGGCGGCTGCCCTGCAGCCCTCTGGTACCATCCAGGTGATGGAGCTCCGCGGTAGGAATGGGAATAGAGTAATTGAGTTAGATTAATTTAGATTAGTTTAGTAGCTAAACTAGCTAAATTAGGGACGAGGGCAACTAGGTAGGGGGTAGATTAGTAAATTCAACTGCCAAGGGTGGAAGGAAGGGTGAAAATGGATGTGTGGTGGCTAGAAAGTAGGTGGGGCACCAACTTCGATAGGTCGCCTCCCCAGGTGGTGGATATGAAGATGCTCACCTCTGCTGGGTGCTTGTCGGACTCGGGAGTGAAATCCCGGGCACTGTGGACGGTCGAGTGGGGGAGGGTACCGGGGGCGTAATATACCTGTGGCGGACCAAATGGAACAAGGGGTAGTTACTATTATTAGTACCGCGTCTTACTACCCGTTCGGGTTATACGCACTTACGATAATGTGCAATTGTAGGGTGAATGTGAGATGAAATGGAGGACCTACAGTTTAACGTGGAATCTGAACCACGGTGGAGACCTGGCATTCCTCACATTTACAAGTTGTGATTAATACACGTCTTGTCAGAGGTGAAGGAAGGGTTTGACAATCATATAAATCTTTGCCGGGACCAAGGATTGAACCCCGGACGCCAGCATAGAAGTCTAACACCTTAACCCTAGACCGCCAGGTCAACAAGGTAGTTGAATTTCAAATAAATTAAGAGCCAAAATATGTGTTGTAATGTTTAAAAGGAAATTCAAAATGTAATTGTATAAGTAAAGTCCAAATTATGTGGAAAAACGGCCTGGATTTAAAGTTTGTAATATACCGGGGCTGTAAACACCGAATAAATAAAATAATCTCAGACACTATTAGCTTTATAAAGATATGTTTTTAAAAAAAGTTTATTTCATTTTTAATAGTACTACAATTTTTCAATGATAAGTGATTAAAGTATCTCAAATATTTGCGGAGATATGAAAATTACCGCTTTTGTAAAGTAATATATCTAAATATATATCTAGATAAGAATTTTAATCAAAATCTTTAGAGCAGATTTTTATAAAATCAATATTTTCTCTTTTCGCCCTAAAGGAAATTACCCTTAATTTTAGGGTTGGATATACAATTCCAAAAACCTCTTGGGACAACCCTATGAAAATCCTATATATCAAGTCTTAGCCATATCAGTAAAATAGTTTAGGCTCTAGCCCGAGGTACAGATAGACGGCATTGCGAAAACCACTTTTTTTGGATTCGTGGGATCATGAAATGTTGACATTCATCAAAATCTCGAGTAGCTGTAAGCTAGCGAGGAAGTTAAAAGGGCATCTCGAGTGGGTAATTTGATGTAGGGAGAAAATCAGTGTGTTTCTATTTTCCCTTCTCGTTTGTACATGCATGTGTGCGCATGTATGGAGGGGGTGGAAAGTGGATGTGGAGTTATGCGCGCACTATGAGACACACTATTCATTTTTATAAATAGTATTGTTAGCACTATTTAATATTTACATATCTTACGTCTCACAACCAGTACAGGTTTCATGACAATTGTTCAGAGATGTGGAAGGTATAGGAAAGTTGAACCCCTCTTTTTGTTTGGTCCCTTAAGCTTCTTTAGCCAGTTAGTCACTTGTAGCGTGCTGGTTTCGGTTATGTTACAATCAGGGGTGTGCCCAAGTACCTCCACGAAAACCGATTTAATCCCCTTTTCGATAAAGGTCACTTAATTTTGTAATGAAGTTAGTTAATTTTTACATATACTTATATTTCTTACACAACATAACTTAACCTAAACTTTCATGCGTTAATAAATTTCGCTCTTATTTAATTTGGTAATTTAGTGTGCGAAGATCCCCTCCTTGAGATGTCGTGGAGGAACTCGACCATCATTATTGGATTAATTATCCACGTGGAGGAACTCGACCATCATTAACAGACTAATTATCTCCGTGGAGGAACTCGACCATCATTATCGGACTATTTATCTCCGTAGAGGAACTCGACATCCCCGACAATCAGAGCGGATCTAAATAAAGAACAATGTCTGATACCACTATTTGACATCGTGTGCAAACAAGCACTATGATGTTCAACCACCCCTATAACACTCTACTCAAGACCCTATATAAAAGTTGATCAAACTTTGAAGCTTTTAGTTGCATGATTTGCCGCTATATGAGAAAGCATTGTGATCGTTGCAGATAGTTGTGACATAAGTTTTATAACAGCAGCTGTTCAGATTCATAGGATTTTATTTCTGCACAATGGCTTCTTTCACATGTCAAAAATAAAATAAATGTAAGTTTCCAGATTGTTTTTAATCTGACGTGTCAACGTTTATACGCCATCAAATTTCGAGAGACATGATTGTGAGAAAAAACACAAGAAAGGTTTCTGATCAAAATAACTTTAGAAAAAAAACAAATTTAATGATAGATTTTGTGAAAAACATTTTTGGCCAAAAGATATTATACGATAGTGGATTGTAGCAGATAGTGATGAAAGAATTTTGCAAAAGGAAGGTGAGCAATTGTTTTTTTATAATTTAAGATTAGTTTTTCTCTTAATTATTTCCACATTGGTTGATCGATGTTTGCAATAAAAAAAACTTCTACTAGATACTTATCAGTTACCATCACTCATCGGTCATAGGCTACTTGAATGTTTATTTATAAATTATAGCAGGGATTTTTCTACTGCCTTAACTTTAGACATTATTTATATACCAAAGTAAAAACTTTCATTTTTTAATTTGGGATGGTGCTCTAGAACTGATACAAGTAAAACACTGTATTTTCTCAAAACAGCAAATCACTCAGAAATTTCTATTACCATTTATACTTGCAGGTAAACGGCAAATCAAATAATACTATAATCATATCTAGGCATATTTAATAAAATGTCATTTTGTAATATTCATACATCTATCTCACTAAACTCAAAATACAGACGAAGGACTTTTACTTGCACATGTAAGGTTAGAAAGGTTAAGTAAGAAGGGGACGATGCTCAAAAACCTTACCCATAAATATTTCACTTATTTTTGTTAATTATTAAATAAATTGATAGTTTTTTGTATAAATACAGTCACAAAGATATGCAGAATCGACAGCAACTAAAATTATACTATTTACTTTCGAAAGTATTTGACAATACCACATTAAAAAAGTAAACTATTTGTTTAGTTTTTTTAATGGCACTTGAAACAACAGTAAGCTATTAAATTATTCATGGAGGAATGAAACTGCTCACATCCTGACGTGTTAAACTCTCTTAGTATGAGGGTACTACAGCTTGGTAGTAACAATCGATATGTTGCTGCAAATAATATTACTACAGTAATTTAATTAAATAATATTTAGATATGATAGGTACTATCAATAATTGTCTTGGCGCTTAAGTCAAATACAGTATTTGAAAAAAGTCTACTTGAAGGCGGGAAACAAACCTGGGACCATTATAAGGATGGAAGTACCAAAGTATTATGTTTAATTCTCATTTTTCAAATAATAAAACTATATTGAAACTTTAAAGACTGCATGCAAGAACGAAATGAGTAAAAAGGTGAGTGGTATTGATTTGCCTCGATATTGAGCCTTCTGTAAGAACGTACCCTCTAAGATAGCTAATTAACACCATTCACACTCTCGAATGTGAATTAATATTTTTTTAAATCCACTCAAAAATCACACTTATCATGGACTCTACACGTTTGCTTATTTCATTCTTACATTCTGCTTTATCCCCTTTTTTGAAAGAAATACTCTAATTTTCATATTCAGAAAAATTACTCTAAATGTTTCTCATCAGAATGAAATCAAAAATACCATCAGATGCTATTGGCTAGATGGTAAGGCTGATGGATTCCTTAGTCCCTTCATACATCAATAATTTTTTTTTAAATAATAATGTATAGCCATGTTTAAATGATCAAATTTTACCAAACAAATAATTACCATATGATTTATAATACAGTATTTCAAATTTAAATTATCTTAAATCGATGATTGGAGGTTCAAACGTTTCTTAAAACTCTAAATTGCACGCACGCTATTCCGCAACGACACTAACGCAATTTGGTTTCAATGTCTGATCACCGAAACTCAAAATAGTCAGACCTGTATATCTTTGACTAAGCGGACGGATAGACTGGGTGAGCGAATAAAATATAAAATAGAACACATTGGTTGTAATGAAGGGTGTCCAGACTGAAGCGAGCGAGCGAGCGTGCGCACTTGAAAGATAGAACTGGTTCTATTTCTCCTAAGAGGTTTAAGGAAAATCAATATAAGCTTTTAAAGACTTACTTATATTTAATTACTATCTGTCATTGGAGAATTATTGCGTTAAAACTTAAGTAGTATCGCTTTACAACTAAAGTTCACAAAATCGTATTAATATATTTGCCAATATCTCAGAAACTGTTGGATTTATAAAAATAGATATCATATAAAAGTTTTTTATTTTTAATGGTATTAAAATATTGTAAAGATAAGTTATTTAGTATCTCAAATAATTGCGGAGATACGGAATTTTCTGTTTCTGTAATGTACCCTAAAATTTATTTTCATGGTAGAACGAAAATAGCCAAATTACTTATAATCTTAATCAACACCTAGATACGAATTTTAATAAAAATCGTTAGAGTCGATTTTGATCAAATAGATTTTTTCTCTTTTCGGCTTTTCTTAAACTACTCTTAATTTTAAGCTTAAACTGACACACAGACAGACGTCATTGCAAATACCCCTTTTTAGGGTTTGGGGGGTCTTGAGACGTCGACATACATCAACATTTCAGGTTAGATTTTCTTTTGCGGTCGCAATACTTTTACCTTTTGTGTTCTAAAAGTTAATAAATACATATTTACGTATAGCTTTAAAGTTATTGCTTTTATAAAAATATGCTACTTAAAATATATGTATTATAAAGAGACCTACATATTTGTGACGATAAGTAATTTTATATCTCAAATAGTGTAGGAGATATTATAAAAAGAGGTATATTACGCATCGGACTGGAGCCCTTAAAGTCTTTTTGCCGAAATATTGAGAGAAGCCATTTTGTTTGTATTATTTAAAAATGATTAGAAATGAAATTTAATCAAAATCGTTATAGTATATTTTGAGGAAATAGACTTTTTTTCTTTTTGCCATTCAGTAAACTACCCTTAATTTTAGGGTTAGATATCCAATTCCAAAAACCCCTCGGAGCAACCCTATGTAAACCCTAGATACCAAGTTTTAGCCCGAACGGTAAAATAGTTTAGGCTCTAGTTGGAGTTACGGACAGACAGTCTAAAACAACTTTTTTGGATTCGGGGCGTCATGAAACGTCAAGATTCATCAAAATCTTGAGTTCAATTTATTTGACGATCACAATGCTTCCTCTACCTGTAAGATAGCGAGAAAGTAAATATTCATAGTAAAATTGTATGGGGCACGAACAAGTAGTAAGACGTGATGCTAAAAAAAATCCTATATAAAACGATTCGGCTTGTAACAATATTAAATTACCATCTCTAATTACAAATTTATACTTTTTGGGGATACAAAATAAAGTGTGGAAATCTCATTTTTTACCAACGTTAGAGATTCAATCACAATTCAATCAATGTACTTAATGTTACATAAAATAAAATACAATATTTTAATAAGACAGATTAAATGCTCTTTTAGGTTTGTTTCCAATAATAAATTATTATTTCATAACTGAAATTACAGTCTTATCATCTCGAATCCCAAACAGTGTAATGTTATTACCAACTTCATGGCTAAGATGAGAAATTTAATGGCTTTCTTTATGTTTTTGTTTATGGATGACACCAAATTTGACACAAGTCGAATAAGAGTTTCCCTTAATATTATTCGACACAAGCCGAATAAGAGTTTCCCTTAATATTAGCTTAATGTGATAAAAAATTAAATACTTATGATTAAAAATAAATATATTATATACGTTAGATACCCCATTTGGTGGTCTAAGGTCTAAGGGAGTGTTTCACAGCCTGGACGGGAGCACCCCCTAGAGGGCGTTTTTAGTTTTCAGGGGGGTGGTAAATTTAACCAGGGTGGTAGGGGGGCGTTGAAGTTTCTATGAAATTGCCATAAATAAATCTGCTATTTTGTACTTTGATTTTTAGTACAAATTGTGGGTGTCGATTTTTTATTTTTTTAAATTTTAGTTTATATTTTATTTGGGAACTAATATTTTAATTAGAAGGTCTTGAGAGAAATTAATCAAAATTTATTTGAGCTACAAATAAATATTCATAATAATTATTTAGTTTAAAATAATTAAATATGAATGTTTACATAGAACCAAATCCACAACAGTGTATCAAGGCTTGGTCTTCTAATATAGGAAACTATCAGTGGGGAAGTTATTTCCAGAAGATGGACAATTCTTGGCTGTGTGAATCCCCAAGTTTCCTCGTACTTGCTGTTGATGGCAGCGTTATTCTCATCATCAAGAGTTTCAATTTGTACATAAGAAGGGTAGAGAACAATTTTACTCCACCGAAATTTAAAAAGGTTTGTGAAAAGCTGATCATTTTTCTCTTAATCTTTATAGTAATAAAACCTGGTTTAAAAAGAGTTTTCCGAATCTGAAGTATTTTAACAGGTTTGTATTCAATAAAGCCTGGAAGCCCACTACATCGGTTGTTGGAAAGTAGTTTAACTCTAGAAAAATACTATACCCAGTAGCCTAGAATGAGTTTCACTTTAGAAGCTTGAACTGAACTGAATAAGTTTGGAAAAAGGCTGTTTTTAACTTGTAAACGTTCTTTATAGATGTTAGAGGTCAGTTATATCCGTCAGGAAAGCTTTAACACACACCCAATCTTGACCCTTAAGTAATCTTAAGATTGGCCTGTGGCTATAGCAAACGTATCCTCTTTATTTGTGTGACCTTGAATCACAAAATATCATTTGAGCATGCATAGAGAGAGAGGGGGATAATATTCCACTTAAGACAAAGCGAAGACATCAGCTTATAAACCTTAGCGGCTCCAAGAAAGCTATAATAAGTTGCTAGCTGTGGACTTGGCCACTGTACATCTACCAATATAAAAAAATTCGATTTAATGCAAACGACCTGATCTTCATGGCACAATCCAGCTGAGAAAGTCACAAACTTATAGGATGGTGATGAGAGGCTTGCCAAACTAAATACAATAAGCGTTGAATATATTATATATAATATATATATAAATATTATATATAATATATATATAAATCCTATCGGTGATAACATCAACTAAATTCCACCTTAATCAGTTCTTGTCTGTTGGTAAAGAGTAGAAAGGTGCTCAAATCCTAGTCGGGTATTCTGGGCGCATTTGGGCTGTCAAGTTTTCCGATCCTGCCTTCACGCAAAATCTGGTGCATTTTCTATTAGTATACATTCTTCATTCCTACACTATTAAAGTATTTAAAATGTGTAGTCTGGATTGATTAAGCTATTTGCTAATATAATATATCCCTGTATTCGTTGCTCTCTCCTAAAGTAAGTTATTTTGTGTGTTATGTACTGTTAATTTCCTGCTTTTAATTTGTTTGTTCCATCTAATAATATAGCTGTTTAAATATATAAAGCCCCCAGGCTACCTTTGTTTTCTAGTTCCAACATTCTTGTATATTCAGGGACAATATAACAATCTAAACATTCCGTCAACAAGTTGAGAACGTTCAAATATTATACTATTCCTGGCCTCAAGCGTTATTCTCTGCTTTCCTGTAGCTGCTGAAAACAATTCACACCATTTATGTTTCGGGATCAAATAATAAGTTTAATTAAGCTTTTTATAACATAAGCTAGACCTTCTAATAATTTCTGGCTCTGATAAGGCTTTTATTAGAGCCATACATCATTATTTCTTGTGATAAAGAAGGCTATTGATTTTATTGATATTCACTTGATTAGGGTTGGTCTTCTTATTTTCTATTTAATGTGTGAGGGTTATCAAAATTATTTTCATAATTTTCAATAAAGTCTCTAATAAAGTAATATAAACAGATGAACGAGTTTTAAGACTTATTTAGATGTAAGGAAGCCAATATTCACAAAAAACAAAGGTATTTTACATTATCATTCAGTATTCAAAGATATACTTTCTGATAAAAAATGATTGCTCCATATCACAAGGTATGTGGTATGTAGTGTGTAATATGTGGAGTATCGTAAATTTAGTAATTCTTTTAAATTGTCAAACAAAGTCATGAATATGTAGAACCGATTATGATATTAGTGTTTTTTCTTACCTGGATATAGTGTGAAACCTCTACATCTACAGCTATGCTAAATGTTTAGTGTCAGTAACAAAAATAAAGGCATTTTATCCCAAAAATAAATTATTGAATATTGTAAATAGATTGTAGGCTACATTTTAACTCATTTATAACAGTATATTTACTACTTATATTCATTCCTGGTGATAAAATAAACTTTTAACCTGAATACATGGCTATGAAGAGCTTACATCAGGTGTTAAGAGGTCGGGTGATCTTTCCTAAATTGTTTCCCACTCTTCCCTTAAATAAATGTGTATGCATTTCCTCTAAATTAAATCCCTACCCCATAAATAGTGCAGATAGCCTATGTGAGCAGTAAAGTGTTGTGCAAAATTTTGTAAATGCATTCTCTAAACAAACCAGATAGAATGTTCAAAAGTATCGGAACTTTTTCGAAACAGTTCAGACACACCTACAAGATGTTCCTTGTATCCCACATGAAATAGAATATATGGTTCCAAGTTTAAAAGCATTAGGCAGGGAGGATATCTCGGAAACAAGGTACATTCAAAGAGTGGCGGATTGTCTGATTGTATGATAGCTGTGTGTTCTCTTTTTGCTATTTTCCTGCCAATCGTTTTGAGTAAACATTCAAAGTCACTTGGGGCATCCTTGTGAAGTTTTTTAATCCAGCTCCATCTTCAAATTTCAGGGTCTCCAAAAGAATTGGCCCGATACTAATACCTTCCACCAATATCTGTCACGTCCAACCAAGTTTTGGCTTCCTTACAATATTAAATCAAAATAATAAATTCCCACAGGGTTCCTTCCCTTGACGTGACGTAGTAGAATGGATCTGGTTTAATCTGGCCTGGACACGTGACAAGGTAGGTACATTATTCAGATTGTATCCATACTGTTCCGAAACAACATTCCTAGTTTGTTCAAAGGATTGCTCCGCAACATTGTATACTGGCCAGCACACACTGTCATTTGGAGAGGATTAAGAATTGATAGCCACGGTCGAGGGAAATTCATGTTAAATGCGGATAAATTCCCCCCTATCTACGACTGGTTATTTTTGTCTCAAGATGAGTGTACTAAAACAAGTGCTTGGATCCGTACTTATCTAAACTTTCATGCAAGATGTGTGGAATAATACAAATATGTCGGAACTTACATGAAAGCCGTTATTAATTTATTATCCCTAGTCAAAATGTAAGTTCTAATACGTTGTATATAAGTGAACCTTTGGTTTGAATTCAATACTTTGCATGAGAGCAATTTTCATCCAAGTTACATAATAAATTAATTATATTTTTGGATAAGTTCTTAGTTTCTACCGCAATATACATGATGGAACAGTTATTACATCTAACCTCCTAAATCAATACTAGTTAAAAGTGAGCTACTGAAAACCTTTTGGCTTGAATCCTCTCCTCCCAGTCAATAAAGTAATTAGTTTTATCGAGAGGAATACCTTTTTAGAGTTTAAAGTCTTCTATTTTGGAAAAGTAGACTAATCGGTGATGGGGATCTATGTTTTGTGAATATATTATAAGGGTGTCGCTTGTACAACTATAACCATAAGCGTTTAAATAGATCATTATGAACATGCTACAGCAGTTGGTAAATTTGTGGATGCTATGCTTATAATAAAGTTGAGTAAATTAATCGTCGAACAAAAGTACTCTGTAGACAAGTTAAATACTGTTTGAGAGAACCGGGAAATTTGATAGTTCTTGTCATGCAACGTGTGTAAGCTTAAGAAGAAAAAGTATTACAGTGTATACCTGAGTTGTTGGAATACTTGACACACCAACCAACGCGTTTAGCAGCAGCTAACTGATAAGTCAAAGGTATCTTAAGTGTGCCAACTATCCACCAGGTCTGAATCTGCATCAGTAGCAAAAAGTTTAGGATAGACTATATTAATTTAAAGTTTGTGAGTCATGCATATGCGGGACGTGTATATATGAACACCAAAAGTTCTCACAGTGCGATTGAATACGATGAACTATACCTAGTTTACAAAGAACACCGTAAGAGTGAGTCTACATTGAACTATGCGTCTCTACTCATCACACAGTAAGATCGTTGGAAGTACTGCTCTACGAAAGAGTCGAGGAGCTATACTTGTACGTCATGACATGTGGTTGTTTTGCCAGGGCCACGTCAGGACTATCATCAGCCACCCTCCTGGTCTCTTCAGCCACTCCCAGAGTCACCGTCACCACCAGTTTCACCATTGAGTCAAGGAGTGGATAAGCTCAAGTCGGTCTCTTCAGCTTAGGAGGAGACAAAAACAGAAAAACCCAGAAAATTCGAGGCTTTAATGATGTACAAAACTTATTGAAATGTGTAACTTAGATGTAAAACGGCCCTTGAAGACATCATTAGCAAGGTCATAGGCGGGAGGGCGGAGGGGAGGGCGAGGTTTGGGGGTTCAACCTCCCACCCCTAAATCGTATAACAAAATGGCTTTATTTATGGTTCAAACAATATCAAAATTAAGATACAAGTCAGTGGCGTCACGTCAGGGCAAGCAAGGCAAGTACTGCTTGCCTTTGATTGAAGATATATAATTATTTTATTTAATGTTCGCAAAATTATTCTACTGCTTGGTTATTTAAATGTAATTCAAGCATCAGTGGGTTTGAAAAAAAAATCCCATACATTGCAGTGACCTTAACATGGATGCAAGACGTGCACTAGTCCATATAATGGTGGTTGAAAGTCGGTATTTGTCCGACTTTCAACCCATTGCTCTAGCTAGTGTAGTTCTTATTGTGACGTCATAGATTTCGGAGGGGCGAGAAGGGGAAGAGCTGTGGATGTCAGGTAAAATTATTATTATTAGCACCGCGTCTTACTACCCGTTCGGGTTATACGCACTTACGCTAATGTGTAATGGTAGGGTGATTGTGAGATGAAATGAAGGACCTACAGTTTAACGTGGAATCCGAACCACGGTGGAGACCTGGCATTCCTCACATTCCCAGTCAGGTAAAAATACAAGCAGCCGAGCTACGACTTATCTTGTCCGAAAGGTGACGACTAGAACCGAAGTCACTACCCATTTCTTCCCCTTTCAAAACATAGTGGGATGGTATGGTATAAAAGGGAAAATTAATATTGTTAAGGTATTGACCCCGTGCCTACACATTTACACACGACACAACTTCTTGTACCTATGGTTGTACAAGATGTTGCAGCCTGAAGATGGCGTCGTGTGAACACTAAAATTTGTACAAGATCCGCCTTACACAACTTATTGTATACAATTTCAGGAAATAGAACGCGTCCTATATCAGCCATTTTTCTTGTACAACTTTTGAACTGAAAACACGAAAACTTCGTCTACTAGGCAGTTACTTTTTTTTAAAAGAGTGATTGTAAGAAAAACAGCTAAATACTTGAAAACAAACAAATAATTACAATTGAAGGAGGTCAAACCCCAAATATATAAGAATATTAGAAAATTGTATTTTTTTTATTTTCATGATGTCTAGGAATGATAAGGAAATTATTTATATTAAATACTAATATTTCCCAAATCATTAAATCATTATTTTTCCACAAAAAGAGCAAAAACGCCATTAAAAAAATATTGTAAACAATCACTGGCTAAAATTTGTATGCAATCCATATGACTAAGATAGTTTACACTTTTTTGCACAACTTTTTGTACAAGAAGTTGTGTCGTGTGTAATGGACTATAAAGTTTTGTGGAGTTTATTGGAGCAGGTGTTTTTGTTTTGACGTGTCTATCAGTGAAATCTAACAAACGAAAGTTTATAAGTATATGTTTATAATAGAAAATAACACAATAATTTAAATCACAGAATAGATGGACACCCAAAGGCACAACTATCATTTTAAAAAAACACCTCCAAATAGCTTCTTGAAGCATAAATACATTTTTAAAAATTCCAGGACCTCCCCTTCTAATCTCAGGGACACCCCTTTTAAGTTTGCCTAAGAATTTTGGTCACGAAACGCTATTGATACAGGTACAAATTAAGAGGCTGTGTTACCATAAAAATGACTTTAGAGAGCGTTAATAGATGTTTAATATTTAGAAATGTTCCTAGCCTTCGGCAGTTATGTTGCCAAAAAGACAGTTCCGATATCTCCTATAACTGTTTATCATTTATACTTTTTTTTCTAGCTTCCGGCAATTAGGGTATTTGTCCACCAAACACCCCACCTACCCCCCCTGAAATTATATGCTGGCTACGGCCTTGATAATTAGTGTGAACTATTTCGATAATGTCTTCCTTTCAAAGTTATCTTGATCGTAAGAGATTTCATTCAAATCCGTGATGTGTGACATATCTCGGCGGAAAAATTGTGATGCTTAGAGCACCTTAACAAATAGGCATGGTCAATGAATGGTGTTGCCAGAATTTGGTTGCTGTTACAAAATTAGAATATGTTGTTGCTCGATTTGAATGTTTCAAACATGTGGCTGTAAACCCAAAAATAGAATATGTTGCACGCTCTGAATATTTTTAATATGTCACTGTTACTGTGAATCAACCCTCAACTTAAAAAAATAAAGTTAGTTGCTGTGGTCTTAGGATTTGAATATTATTTCTGCTGTGGTTTCAGTTTGTCAATACAAAAAATAATAAAAACATGTTCAAGTTTGAAAAAAAAAATCCCAAGAAAAATTGTTTGAGAATATTTGGTTATTTAAAGATTTTTCATTTTTTCATTTATTTGGGATAGCCAATTTGATCTTTCCGAACCGGCTGAATGTATGAGCACACGTCTTATTAATTAACTTAAATTTAGAACGGACACAACATCCTCCAGCCGTTAATTCATCATTATGAAAGGCGAAAACCACAGTTCACCAATTATACATGTTTCGGCCATGCTGGGGTATGAAGCCGGCACCCTAAACTCCATTGGCAGACACGCTACCAACTGAACTAAGTATTGGGTGGATATTCAAAGATGTTGTGCTATTGGGAGCGGGTAGCAACCTACAAGTGACAAATTTGTCGGGAGGATTGACATAATTATTACAGGCGACCTTGTAGATTACTCTCTTGTTTAGTTAATACGGCTTTAGTAACTAATTGACTTCAAATATTTAGAACGTATTACGATGCTTGCTATACACAAAGTTATCCTCATTTGACTTGGTTCAAAGCTATCCTCACTATACGTGGGTAACCCCATTTAGCTTGCAGCTTGAAACTTGAAAATTAACAACTTGTAGCTCTCTAATAAAAATAAGACAACAATAAAACACGAGGAAAAGAAAGAAGCGCTATCCGTCTTCATCACTGTAGCCTATATTTAACCAGCTGTATTAGATTCTCCGTCTGAATTTTAAAATTCATCGACGCCCGACTCAGATGAGCCCTCTAGAAAGCAAATATCGAATGATATTAATGTAACTGTTCTGCTGCAAGGAATTAAATAATCGTAAACCAGTCAGTCCTCGCTTTTATCATAGGCAGTACTGTATAAATTGTTACTAATATTATTTAAATTAAATTTAAATAACAGGGTCGTAGTGTGATGAAAGCTAATTTTGAAAATACTCTACTCTAATTTGAATGAAAATCTTAATTTATTTTTAATTTAAATGTGTTTTAAGTTGTGTAAACCAACCAATATAAAGTGACACTTTCCCAGCGTTCAAATCTAATGTAAATAACTTTAACAGCTTCCTAATAGATTGTGCAAAATCTAATCTCTTTAGAAACGTCACATTCTCACAAAAGGTGGATTGGATACAGGGGTTGTTTTCAAGGGGAGGGAGTTTCAGGCTCCTGAAAGCCGTTCTTCCGTCATTGCTCGACTTACGCTACTTACAACAATGAGGTGTAGGTTTCAATATGTTTGTTATTTTCATATACGGGAGATGTGGGGTCGAAACCCCCACCCTTCCCCTCACGCACCATCCCATCAATGCAGTAGGTGATTGTTCGCGCCTGTGTAATTATAGGTGACACCCTAACACGTCTACCAGGCCCTGGGGCACTGATTTGGTAGTTGTCAATATTGAGTATTGACTCACCGCTGATTGCCTCGTGTAAAACGACGTCAACCACCAACCCAGCTCTCATCACCGGCCACGGGGACAAAACGCGGTGAGTCTGCAATCTGGGCTATAATTACAAGGGCTACGACTTCATTATATTCATAGTGTTTGGTAAAACACAGATTTAAAAAATAAGCAGACAAAACGAAGGGGGTGGGGGCTTTAAACTTAACCGACATAGTATTATTTTTGTGCGTCATGTCTTAATACCTGTTCGAGCTATCCGCATATGTAGGCTACTAAATACGCTAATGTGTTAGGAATGAGTAAGGTAGAATTTAGAGAAAATGTAATCGCAGTTTTGTGTGGTGAGATGGGAAAAACATTTAAGAAAGTCTACCATCATTGCATTTAACCATTATTCGAAAGCCGATCTCGCCGTATTGGCAGTCTAGTCAAATGCAAGAGTTACGCCTTAAACCATGTGTCCACCAAAGAGGGTTGCATTTAATTACATTGGTAGAAAGGTACGTGGAATGTAGAATAGTAAGAAATGCATCCCAATTTGCATTAAGGGTGGTTGGAAAACGTGTATAGGGAAATATCCAGTCATGATTCAAGCCCTGAACCTTCTGTCAGCTCAAAAAAGACTAAACATGTAAATTTACCAAATTGGTATATTTTATTTATGATTAGGTAGATAATTTAGAATTGTAATTGTATATATACAGATAATGAGTTGTATGAAGTTGGTCCAAGAAGGACTGATTAACTAAGCAGCTATAATTAAAAGCTCATCTCACTACCGGGGTTATTAGATAAGATATAACTTGAAACATCAAACGAACCCAAACGAGGTTTTTCACTTTAAAACAGTGAAATTTGGATCAATTTAATAAATTTTCACTATAAAATAATTATTTTTCAATTTAGTTGTACTTTTAGCATTTAAAATTTGTTAAATCGTTTTCACTTGTCTTCATTTAACGGTTTTTCCTGAAGTAGAATACAGTAAGACACACAACCTTACGATGTGTTGGTATGTGGGAGGACGTGTCCTGTCTTCCCTCTTTGTGATAAAAACTTATTTAGATGCTAGTATTATTATTATCATCATCTTGTAAAAACAGTCAAACAAGAACATTTCGAACGATTTTTAGCATATTACATTTTAACGGTGAATCATTTATGGTTTCTGAGTTAACAAATTTTAGTTCTAAGAATAGCATTGTCGTTGGCATACTCCAATAAATTATTTTTTAAATAATTTAGTCTATCATATTTATTAAAGTTTTCATTATTCATTAATCAAACCTCAATGCACTTTATTTAAATAATTTTAAGTAGTTTTTATTTCAATGAAGATATTTAAAGTGGAATGAAAGAGGACGCGAGAAAAGGCCAATGTTTTTTGCAGTTTTTTAAGGAAAAACATTTTTTTGGCCAGAATAAATAAAATATTGCGCCAGTACAAATATATAGTTTGATTTTCTTCATATTTTGACATCAACATTTCCTGAATATCTGTCATGATAATGGCGGCATTATCTAACAAACTTTTTAAATGAAGAGAAAAAGGGGTCGTTAAATTCCAGAACACTCTTGACATATATTAAAATAAGCTTTGAGGTCACCATTTGAATAAAATTAAATTCAATGTTTGTACTGGAGCATTATTTCATTTAAAAACAATTTGCCATAGAAACTACAAAAATACTGGATTTTTGTCGTCTCCATTGCACCTTAGGGTTTCATATCAATGTTTATTTTACAATAATAATTCTCTACTAAATAGAGCACAGCTCTAAACTCACTTGAACACACTTAAAGAGGATAGAGATATTCTAAAATATAACGGGTGAAGGAAAATGTTTCTATTTGTAATCCTCCTAGTGTTGGAGATGTACGAGGGGGTTGGATTCCATCTCCATAGAAAAAAAATATTACTATCCAAATAATGACTTTCTGAAAATCTTCAAAAGCTATTTAGAAAGAAAGCTAAATCGTAAGACTCGTAAAATACGTCAACTAAATACACTAATTTATTTTCAGACATTTAAACCAAGTGCTGCAAAACAAACTTTATAGTTGATTTTGTTTAGCTGTTAGGGAGCTTGAATCTGATAGTAGAGGCCCTAGTTCGACCCTGGTCGCAGCAACGTGCTCTGGCTATGTTAATTCAAACTTATAATCTTATCCCCAGGTAACTGAAGGGGCATTTTCTTATAACTATACCTTTCCTGTCTCGTGTAATTAAACTAGTTTTAAACCACGCACAAACGCATGACTCTGAATTATTGTACTAATTCAAAATCTATTGAGAGAAACTCAACCACGAACCACTAGGAGATGCACCGAGGCTATGATCCAAAGCCAGGGACCCCAATTATTTTACATTCATTACGGTTTCCAGCCTATGCCAGACCTTATATTTTATACTACCGGCTTTCTAGGCCTGTTGTAGCTTCATATGCCTTATAATCTAACTTAAGACTAGGACAGGCACAAAATCCAGTCCCCAGCCGTTCATTCATCACTATGAAAGAGTAAACCCACATTTTACCAATGACAAATTTGTTGGCCATGCTGGAAATCGAACCCGGGATCCTTAACTCATTAGGCAGACACACTACCGACTGAGCTAAGGTGTTGGATTCCCTCCCCTAAATATGCATTTTATCTCCCCGTGGATTCAATAATGCAACCTGTCTTATAATGTAATGACGTATTTTATTACTTATTGGTGTTTTTTTTTTATTTGCACAGCGTCTTACTAACCGTCCGGGATATTTGCGTTCAACTACACTAATGAATTAGGGATGAAGAAAGGAAATATAACATCATTGTCGGGAAAGTAGAGTAGGAAACTATTTAGAAAGAATCAACCTCTTACACTTGGCCTTGGATCCAAACCCCTACCTACCCATAGCCCCCAAACCAGACTAGATGAGCTCGACATTCAGTGCGTGTGTCCAATGATGCGGGTAATCTTGACGGTAAATTGTTTCATTGTGATGTTTGAGTTGAGCATAATAGCTACAGTAATAATATTCAAATTATAAATTAAACTAAGTTTAAAACAACAACAAAAATATTCTCGGATGGCACTAATCCCACCACCCCAATAAAACAATCGGTCAACCAGCCGCCATGACAGCTGGCTTTTCCTTTAATTACTTGCGTCCTTTATTATTGTCTCAAATATTAATGTCAACATTGTGATACCTAATATCCATTATGTATATATGAATAAATTCTAAATAAAAACAATGTGTTTCTAGTCATTCTTTTAATTTTATAAAACTGTGAAGAAGTGGTTGTTTAATTTAAACTCTGGGTGCATGATTGTGGTACGGGTGCTTTATTTGTAAGAACATTTTACTACCCTTTTAACCTTGTCTCAAATGAATTTGGACGCCATATTTTCCTTATATATAAAACAAACTTGTTAGCACAAAATATATCCCTGTTCATACCAGAGTATTTGTTTTATTAATAAGTCAACACATTTACTCGTGTTTAGTAATTAAATAGATAAAGGCGTCCCTAATTAGAACGTAATAGGATACACGGGTGATTAATTCAAATAACGCGTTATTTGAATACTATGAGCAGAATGTCAACGACAACTATTTCACAATTCTACTATTGTCTTGTAATATAACGAGAACTCATATTTCATGTCATCTGCATATATTCCCAGAAAAGTCGTTACATTCGAGCAAATTATCAACTCCCAGAAGAAGGCTATGTATACAGGCTGTTAGAAATATACGGGCTCAGAACTTAAGGATATTTTAGTACTAATTAAAATGAGTAAAAAAGTAATAGTAATCTGGGTACGCAAACCAACTCACGCAGAGATACAGGCAATTATGTACAGTTATGTACAGTGACCGAATGGAATGACGGACCGGTCTATCTGATAATCTTCAGTTTATCGAAAACCTTGCGCGCGTGAATAGCTCGTGACTAAACATCACATTATAAAAAGTATATGTTAGAGGAATGAGTCTTATAACAAGATAAAATTCAGTTCATGGTGATCATTTCGTACACTTATACTACCAATTAGGAAAAAACTTTTACACATAGTGAAAATATATCTGCAATAAAAACCTCATTCTAGTTCATTCATTAGAAAACAATTTTTTCAAAACAAACAAATTGGAATATGGGAATTTTAATAATAGCCTCATGTCTTTGAAGGTTTTTATAACAAATTCTGAAGAAAAAAAAACTATTGTGATTGTCTAAGTAGTTTACGAGAAATGGTAGAATATGTTTTAGGATTTTCGAGTATGTGATCGCGGTAAACATGATTTCGATCGTATATTCCCTACAAGAACTTAAAAATGTGGCCGTCTTGCGCGCTCGTGTCGTGAATTCAAAGAGGAGACTCAATTGTATCTACTCTGAATAGTAACTATTCCGACATTTCTCATGCAAAGCGATGCGAACAAAAATCCTGAATTGTGTCTACAAATGGTTGAACAATGTCGTAATTCTTATGATTTAAAAAGAAGAAATTGCATCAACTGGGTCCCCAAGACTTCTGATAGAGTGCAGCAAAATCATCAAAACCTTAAATGTGTAGCTTACTTTTATTCCGAATGAATATATAACAGAGTTGTTTTAAGTGTTAGTTATGGTTACAGCCGTTAATATCATATTGTTCAAATCTTTCAATTTGAGCAATTTTATTTTATTTTATACATAGGTAATATTAATAATATATTAGTAACTGTTTATTGATTTAGTTACAGGAGAAATTAGTAAGCTATAAATTCTACTGTATTTTAAATTTTTTCGTATTCTAGTAGTAGAGGTGTAACTATCCTTTCTCTTCTAACCCCTTTAACAAAACCTTAGAGCACAAAACCTAGAATTTTACAAGGCAGAATGAATAATAATAAGAAGAGGAAAGGTATTTTCTCCCGACAGATAGTGGTTTGACGAACGCAGTCTTTTTAAAGAGACAGTGGCGGATCTAAGGGGAAATACGCGGTTGGGGTGATTGCCCCCACCTTCCTCTAGCATATATTAAAAAAAAAATGTTTACCTAAATGTTGTAAAGAGTGTCATACTATTGAATGCAGCTTCAATCTCCCTTGCCCTGTTTTCTAAGTCATTTTGGAAACAGTGATACTTACATATTCAAATATGTGTTTATATTTTTTTAAATAGTAATTTTTTAATCAAAACAATACTGTGGCGTTAAAAAGATAAGAAATAGGGGGAGGGCAAGGAACTAGAAAATTAAGTTTTTGAATGTTTTCGCACAAAAGGGAATTATCATTTAACCACGGCAACATGAGAATCGGGACATATGGGTAGCTCGATAGATATTGGTCTTACCTTATCGCTATCTCTGATTTATGCACTATGATGCAGGTATTTCCCCCCAACGGCAATCCCTTCACCTGGTTGTTAATGGTATTACACCTCTGATACATTTTATATAAGAAGAAAGAAGAAATAGAAAATAAATTTAAAAAACACAACATTGGAATGCAATACAACTGAAACATGAAGAATTAAAATTGAAAATGTACCATTAGAATTAAATAATAAAAGAAAAAATTATTAGGTTTTAATCATGAATATGAGTTGTTTAATTATTTTTCTTTTAAAGGGCCTGTTACTAAATCAAACCCTACCTGGTTTGATCCAACTAATTACACCTTTAATAATACAGAATTTACATTTTTCTAAGATCCAAACAATTTTAAAAAATGAACACAGGCTATTTTTATAAGAGAAAATATCCTATCGTTGATTATTGAAAGTAAAAACAGTATATAATCATTAAAACTATATAATAGCTGTTCTTAAATTTTTAACAAACCATGTCTTTAAATTGATGCTTCTGCTCACTAAAAATAAAAGTTTAGGTTACCAGATAATGTCTAATAAAAAAATTTAAAAGATCACGATGAAATTTTGAGTTAAAGGTAATTTTGAAAGTTGTCTGGAACTACTAACACTTTAGCTTAATTAGTACATAGGCGTATACCTTGGACGGTTAGTAAAACGTGGTGAAATAAATATAAATATTATTTAATTGTGGGGTCTGTAATTCTGTGACGTAATATTAGAAAAAGGAGGCTCACAAGATGGATTTTTTTTTAGCGTGACGTAGTTTATGGACAGCCCCTTTATCTATATATTTTTTATCTAGGCGCTGTTTAATATTGCAAACAAAATGTAAACTATTATTTCAGAAGCGAAAGTTTCTAATTTTGATAATATCTCTTAAACTATTTGAGATACGAAATAACTTATTATTGTAAAGTTGAAGTACTATTTAAAAAAAAAGTTGGTTGAAATATATTTTCACATAACCAATAGTGTATGAGCTTGAGCTATAAGCATTATTGGACAGTTTTGAAATTGTTACGTTCTTTGGTTGGCAGAGTTGTACTTCTTTTTTCAAGATTTCTATAATAGTGTGTTTTATTTGTATTCTCTTTGGTGGGGTGAAGTGTTCCTATAACATTATTATTATTATATTATTTAATTCCACAAATCTCAAGTGAATGTCACTTATTTTAGATAAAAGATAGAGTATGTGGGGTAGCCGTACCATTTATTTTATATTTCTCATGTTAGAGAAAAAATTGTTTGCTAATTATAATGTATATATATTATAAAGCGATCAAAGCAATTTACAGCTTTTTTTCCGATCTGCTACTTTTTTTGTGTTGACGCCTGACCTATTTTAAGTTTTTAATTATATCTGCAAGAATTACATTCTCTTAAAATTCACCTTACTTAGACCGTTCTTAGACAAGCTAGTTGACATTGAAGTGACAAGCACACAATCATTACGACTTAATTATAATAACAATGAGCGAGCATTTAGACGGCAATCATTATATCAACGAATACGGCTACCAGGGTTTGGCATGTTTATGTAATTTATCTTTCCAAAAAGTCACGTTAAAAAAATATTAATCATAATGTTCTTCGTTACAGGGGTATGAATACGCTAACATTGCAAATCCCAACAAATAATTGTTCGGTTCATCATGTAAAATATATCCTTGGAAAAGTAATAAAACTTATTAGTCCTTATTTATAATTTTGAATTACATGAGAAGATATAATAGGCATGTCCTTAAAATGGTATGTCCCTATCCACGGTAGAGGAGGAGCCTATGGGTATCATTCTATATCAGTGAGTTTTTTGCTTCGGTGGGAATAGAATACAAGATTACATTACATTACAAACTGATATTCTTACTGAAAATGTTATGGCTGGCAGCTCCTTTTGTGGGTTGGTCGCTTCTGCTGCCCTCTAGCATTCTTATAACAAATTAAAGTACATCTTTAATACTAAGGCATAAGAATTAAGACATAGCATGGTCAGCCATTTGTAGATACAATTCAGAATTTTTGTTCACATCGCTTTACATGAGAAATGTTGGAATAGTTACTATTCAGAGTAGATACAAATCAGCTCCCCCAATTCAAATACCGTCTGCCCTTGGCACGGCACCTATAAGAACTGCAAAAATACTGTAAACTCACCATCTCTAACATCCCACCTTAAGACTTGTAGCTGAAAGGGAAAAGTCTAAGGCACTCATACCGATGTATGAATGGCGATGAATGCCAACTAAGAATATAATGAATCATTGGTCTGGTTATAGTCCAAGAGTGAAGAAACAAAAAACTCATAGCTCGTTTTAGTTACTTAGGTTGGCTTTCCCCTTTCCCGTGAAAACTTTAAGCTACCATGTGGGATATACATTCTATAACACATTAATAGAGATTAAAGAAAAATGTTACAATATACTTAGCTGGGAATCAAAGTAATCGAGGAACAGATGGAGGAAGAAAACCCTCAACTCGCATGGTCTGGCCCATTTGGTAACAAGTGAGGTGCAGAGCTGGGGTGGTAGGGCTTCCGGTCCATCAAGGTTTCTTCATTGGCGGTTATCAGTAGATGAAGAGACTAGGAAGAATATTAAGATGCTCTATGGCCACCGAGTTACAAGAAATGTATTAGGCTAAGTTAATTTTAGTTTTCTATTTTCTTATGTTGTATTATGTTTAGTTTTAGGTCCAAGGTAGTGGTTTTAGCTGGAGATAGGTGGAGCGAAATCTCTGGTAGGTCATCTCCCCAGGTGGTGGTTAGGGGATGCTCGGCCCCACTGGGGCTCGCACCATTCCAGGGATTATTAGATCCGGAAGCGGTGGGACACCCAGTGGGGCAGGGTACTGAGGGCGAAAAATACCAGGGGTGGACCACCTAGTAGGATACAATTATATGGGGAAATAGGGACACTTAGATTAAGAGCTACAATCAACACTAAATTAATTAATATTATTGAAAATTGGATAAACTAGTAATTAGCGGAGGTAGAGAAACAAAGTAACATAGGTCCTGAGCTACAGTCTAAGCCTCAGGACAGAAAGAAAGGATAGATTAATAAATAGTATAATTTAGAGTCCCATTTGTAATGTTGATTGTTTGGTGTCAATGAATGTAAAGTATAATATGTCTGAACACGTTACAAGAGCTTATGGCAAATAATCTCCTAATGAAACATTATACCATGTCCCTGATGAAGAAATATATTTTGCTTTAAATATTTAAAACCTGGAATGAGTTGGGAAACTTTTGTGGTGCCAGGGGAACACCCAAGGAGGGAGACTTTGGGGACTGAGACTCCACCCCTACCCCCAGCTGAAGGCCCCCCTCAGAAAATTAAGAATAATACAAAAATATGATTACCACAATGCTCTGTCAATTAATAAATTATATTTTGTTTAATTATATTTGATATGAAACAAATAATATTGTGCATTAATTAGGGATTTTCAAAGATATACTTTTTTCTGTTGATTTTTAATTTCAATGTAAATTTGCACTTAAATTAAAGTTGGACAACTGATACCGTAATATTTTCTAGAAATGGTTAAAGTTTTTACTCTTTGTACATTACGTTTTGAAGTGGGTACAGTAATTGAAATTATTATTTTAGAGCCATTATGTAAACACTAATATGTCAGTAAGAGGGTAAGGGGTAGTTGATATTATCATATACACCCACCCCCATCAACTGCAAATCCTGGGTGTGAAGAATAATGTGTAAGTACATACCTGTTAACCAGGTGCGTACATAGTGACATAGGTTAGGCTTAGGATCTAATTTTGGTAAAAAAATAGCTTAAATATTACCATTTGCATCCTTTAAAATCAATTTTTTCCCCGGGGGAGAAACCCCTGGAACGCCACCTTTTAGGGGGCATCGCTAATTTTCTATCTTTCTTATACCTATACTTTAAATCGAATTTCCAAATATTACAGTCATTGAAACATATAATGGTGCAATTATTAATTATTATTATGTAAAAAGACCCCCTCCAACTCAAAATCCAGGGTGCACCCCTGTGTGGAGCTAAATAATTTAAAACATCCTCTTATCGGTTTGTCAAACGCCAACCATTTCTATTTTCAAGAATTTCCAAATAATGTTTAGAGGAAAAAGTTTGCCACTACCAATTTTAATAGTATTAAATTTGTAGAAATAGTTACTATTTACTTCAAATAGAAAATTGTTGTGTCTTATGAAAATTTGCATTTATTTGCTTTCGAAACTCACTTCACTTATGGTATTTACAGCTCAGATCATATTTAATACAATAGAGCAAAGATTACCTAAAAAAAATGCTGATTGAATTAATTTATGTCCTAAAGTATGGATTTTAAAATCTTGAATGAGATAAGTTTCCGAGGAACATGGACATAAATTGCCATTTATCCCTAAAAAGTAAATCTAAATCTTACAAATTTCTTGTTGATTTGAGTCATTTGTAGTTACAGTATTGATCATTATTATTCAATAGATATTGATATTAACTAAAAAAAAGACAACAGTTTATTAAATGACTTTACTTACGAATACATGAATAGGAATGACAAAGAAGAGTTTGATTTGTTTACAGTGTGACCAACTACTTCCTGGTGAATCTCTCCGTGGCGGATCTCCTGGTGACTCTCATATGTATGCCCATGGCTGTGGGCCTGTCCGTCACCAAGCAATGGCTCTATGGGGAGTTCATGTGCAAGTTCACATACTACCTGCAAGGTGAGTTTATGAGGAAGACCACTTGTTGCCTGCAAGGTGAGTTCATGAGCAAGTTCACATACTACCTGCAAGGTGAGTTCGTGTGCAAGTCCACTTGTTACCTGCAAGGTGAGTTCATGAGCATGTTCCCATACTACCTGCAAGGTGAGTTCATGAGCAAGTTCACATACTACCTGCAAGGTGAGTTCATGAGCAAGACCACATACTACCTGCAAGGTGAGTTCATGAGCAAGTTCACATACTACCTGCAAGGGGAGTTTATGTTGAAGTTTAATTGTAAGCTGCAAGGACTCTCCTGAGATTAATCAAATGTATATTTGGTTAATTTTACTTGTAGTGATGTTATTTAATATGTACTGTACCTATTGTTTTTATCATCGTCCTATTATAATTAAATATAATGTCATTTTCCCGTTTATGTGTCTGTGGGTGTTAGCAATAAAACTACAAAACTATCGAAACTAGAATGTTGAAACTGGATTTCATAGTTCGGAAAACCTATGAGGCGTGCATCTTCGGCCTTTTGCGAGCATGAAACCCTAATATACGTGAATGTCAAATTTTCTCTTACTATGTATTCTTTAATAATCATAGTATATTTTTTATTTGACTAGTCAAATTTTTATAGAAAAGCTATTAGATCTACTTTCATGCCAAATTATGTGATTTAGAGCTATCAAATCGGATATATATTATCAATGCCTATAAATTAATAATAATAATAATAATACCGATAAATTAAAATGTTTTGTTAACCACAAAAAAAAATATTTTTACTTTCTAAAAATGTATTTACCAAAATCTAACTAACCACCTAGAATAAATTACATATTTAATGTATCGCATATTTATTTGATTTTATCTTACATTTACAGTGATAATTTGTATCACGAAACAGATGGCTACTTCAACTTTAATTGCGCTTATCGTGACTTTATGTTTTAATTAAAACACCCCTATGCCACTTGAAGGCCACATTCAAGTGCCCCCCCCCCCCAGGTCCTCAGCCCCTCTACCCGGAATAATACTCCTCAAGACTCTAAGGACAGCCTAGTCTAGCGGCTCACAAACTTTTCCATCCACCACCCCAATAGTTCTATATATTCATTCTCAATGCCCTCCATCCCATAAAAAGCGTTACTCAGAAAAGAATAGTTGTTTGTGTCCACTAAGAAGGAAAATAACACAATAACATTTAAATAAGTAACTTTTAATGGCCAATTAATTCAAAATAAAATTAAAACTTTTTAGTTTAACTTATTAAATCAAACTGAATAACTTTATGCACCAATAATACCTTTTTAAAGTCTAATACTCATTCATTAATTTTCTTGGATATCACATTTAATAACTACTTTTGTGTTTAGTAAACTCTTATGGATGGTTTTGATCAAGTTTCCAATGTCTAGGGTTTAAAGTCAATTAGCAAGAGTATGAAAACAACCCCTTCAGAGTCCCCCTGTAGCCCTCTTGCCTCTCAACACCCCCACAGGGGGGTGGGTGGTAAAACCACTTTGGTAACCACTTATCTAGCTCCTGCAGCATCAGAAGGTGTCACTCCCCCCCAACGCAGAGGAAATATTCAGGCCCTAACAGTTTTATCACAATTGCTAGTATCTTGTTCCAAAATTAAAAAATTAAAATGTTTAAATAGGTATATATTAATGTTCATATTATAGTCTATAATCCATTTGTACAATTTTTAAAAGGTTTACTCCAGTTCATATATTATAATCTTAGTTTAGTAGAGGTGACCTGGCAGTCTAGGGGTAGGGTGTCAGACTTCTGTGCTGGTGGCCGGGGTTCAATCCTCGGTCATGGCAAAGATTTATCTGATTACCAAACCCTTCCTTCACCTCTGACAAGACATCTTGTGAATGTGGGGAATGCCAGGCCTCCACCGTGGTTCGGATTCCACGTTAAACTGTAGGTCCTTCATTTCATCTCACAATCACCCTACCATTACACATTAGCGTAAGTGCGTATAACCCGAACGGGTAGTAAGACAGGGGGCTAATAATAATAATAATAATAATAATTATTATTATTATTATTATAACAGTTTAGGAGGTAGCACATTTGTATACTGAGCTAAGGATCCAAAATTTGACTATTGTCATGTATTAAAAATATATCTTTAGTAAAACTGGAATCTCACATCGTAGAGATGAACTGTTGGCCAGATGACTGAAGTTGGGTATTTTCTACAGTTAGGTTAGTTTGTAAGTCATATGCTGATATAATTAATTTGTTTAGAAAATGAACACTAACCCTAGAATTAATGACGCTAATATTTTACATAAATGCATACCTTGGTCAAAATGACCCATATATACTTATAATTAATATATTATTTTTCTTTTGCTTAGTTTAAAAAATACTAGATCATCATACTTGTGAGTAAATATAAACAAGCCATATGAATTGAAACAAATAATATTGAAAATTATTTATGAATTAAAACTAGGTGACATAATATATTTAATTTATTAAACAAATAAACAGATATACAAGTAATAGAAAAATAACAACAATGTTGATAAATAGGCGTTATTATCGCGAGATACCAAGAGCATAGTCTTACTAATGACCGGACCTCACCTTCAACATAGTCTTACAAACAACCGGACCTCACCTTCAACATAGTCTTACTAATGACCGGACCTCACCTTCAACATAGTCTTACAAACAACCGGACCTCACCTTCAACATAGTCTTACTAATGACCGGACCTCACCTTCAACATAGTCTTACTAATGACCGGACCTCACCTTCAACATAGTCTTACAAACGACCGGACCTCACTTTCAACATAGTATTACAAAACAACCGGACCTCACTTTCAACATAGTATTACAAAACAACCGGACCTCACTTTCAACATAGTATTACAAAACAACCGGACCTCACTTTCAACATAGTATTACAAAACAACCGGACCTCACTTTCAACATAGTATTACAAAACAACCGGACCTCACTTTCAACATAGTATTACAAAACAACCGGACCTCACTTTCAACATAGTATTACAAAACAACCGGACCTCACTTTCAACATAGTATTACAAAACAACCGGACCTCACTTTCAACATAGTATTACAAAACAACCGGACCTCACTTTCAACATAGTATTACAAAACAACCGGACCTCACTTTCAACATAGTATTACAAAACAACCGGACCTCACTTTCAACATAGTATTACAAAACAACCGGACCTCACTTTCAACATAGTATTACAAAACAACCGGACCTCACTTTCAACATAGTATTACAAAACAACCGGACCTCACTTTCAACATAGTATTACAAAACAACCGGACCTCACTTTCAACATAGTATTACAAAACAACCGGACCTCACTTTCAACATAGTATTACAAAACAACCGGACCTCACTTTCAACATAGTATTACAAAACAACCGGACCTCACTTTCAACATAGTATTACAAAACAACCGGACCTCACTTTCAACATAGTATTACAAAACAACCGGACCTCACTTTCAACATAGTATTACAAAACAACCGGACCTCACTTTCAACATAGTATTACAAAACAACCGGACCTCACTTTCAACATAGTATTACAAAACAACCGGACCTCACTTTCAACATAGTATTACAAAACAACCGGACCTCACTTTCAACATAGTATTACAAAACAACCGGACCTCACTTTCAACATAGTATTACAAAACAACCGGACCTCACTTTCAACATAGTATTACAAAACAACCGGACCTCACTTTCAACATAGTATTACAAAACAACCGGACCTCACTTTCAACATAGTATTACAAAACAACCGGACCTCACTTTCAACATAGTATTACAAAACAACCGGACCTCACTTTCAACATAGTATTACAAAACAACCGGACCTCACTTTCAACATAGTATTACAAAACAACCGGACCTCACTTTCAACATAGTATTACAAAACAACCGGACCTCACTTTCAACATAGTATTACAAAACAACCGGACCTCACTTTCAACATAGTATTACAAAACAACCGGACCTCACTTTCAACATAGTATTACAAAACAACCGGACCTCACTTTCAACATAGTATTACAAAACAACCGGACCTCACTTTCAACATAGTATTACAAAACAACCGGACCTCACTTTCAACATAGTATTACAAAACAACCGGACCTCACTTTCAACATAGTATTACAAAACAACCGGACCTCACTTTCAACATAGTATTACAAAACAACCGGACCTCACTTTCAACATAGTATTACAAAACAACCGGACCTCACTTTCAACATAGTATTACAAAACAACCGGACCTCACTTTCAACATAGTATTACAAAACAACCAGACCTCACTTTCAACATAGTATTACAAAACAACCAGACCTCACTTTCAACATAGTCTTACAAACAACCAGACCTTACTTTCAACATAGTATTACAAAACAACCAGACCTCACTTTCAACATAGTCTTACAAACAACCAGACCTTACTTTCAACATAGTATTACAAAACAACCAGACCTCACTTTCAACATAGTCTTACAAACAACCAGACCTTACTTTCAACATAGTATTACAAAACAACCAGACCTCACTTTCAACATAGTCTTACAAACAACCAGACCTTACTTTCAACATAGTATTACAAAACAACCAGACCTCACTTTCAACATAGTCTTACAAACAACCAGACCTTACTTTCAACATAGTATTACAAAACAACCAGACCTCACTTTCAACATAGTCTTACAAACAACCAGACCTTACTTTCAACATAGTATTACAAAACAACCAGACCTCACTTTCAACATAGTCTTACAAACAACCAGACCTTACTTTCAACATAGTATTACAAAACAACCAGACCTCACTTTCAACATAGTCTTACAAACAACCAGACCTTACTTTCAACATAGTATTACAAAACAACCAGACCTCACTTTCAACATAGTCTTACAAACAACCAGACCTTACTTTCAACATAGTATTACAAAACAACCAGACCTCACTTTCAACATAGTCTTACAAACAACCAGACCTTACTTTCAACATAGTATTACAAAACAACCAGACCTTACTTTCAACATAGTATTACAAAACAACCAGACCTTACTTTCAACATAGTCTTACAAATAACCGGATTCTCCAACTCAATCGGGACCAGCACTCTTAGTATTGGACAACCCATTGCACTCTCCTATGAAACGACACAGATTCTAAACATATATTTTTTTGTCTTCAAATAAATTGCGTTGTCTTAAGAAAGGGCGGAAATTACGCAGCACACTAACAAAAACAAAAGTTGCGTCTTATGTGTTTAACATCAATCCCGTGTCCACCCAAAAATATAAAAGATATTTACATTTAATATATGAAGTTATTAATAATATTAAATATACATAAGAAGAAATTGTAATACTAATTATATTAAAAGGGATGGACATTGTGCTTTTATTTTAAGACTAAATGGTTATGGGATTTTTGTGTGTGTTTTTGTTTGTTTGAAAAATTATAAATGGTGTATTTCTCAACTCACACATTGTAGTTTAAAATCCTTAAAATAATATATTATATTAAACGGATCGGGGGATTGGGGGCCTCAGAATTGGGTTGCGCTTAGAGGCTTCCAATTGATTGATCCGTCACTGAGAAGGATTATAGTTAATGATAAAGTTTCCTGGACTCGAGACAAAATCTATGATTAATGAACTGAAAATGTTTAAACTGAAATAATATTCACTCCGGTCCATCACTGGAAACTTGATTGAAGGTCTTATGGCAGTGTTTCTCAAACCATGGTAGGCGCACCCCCAGCGGTACGCGAGCAGATTTCAAGGGAATGATTGGCAAAATGACAATATAACCAAACAGAGTGGTGAACCAAAGATGGCATGTAATTTTCGAGGCGATTGAAGGAAATTTTCCTTCTTTGATAACCTGATATCTGACCTATCATGTGGAAAAATGTACTGTGGGAGTACATTATACTTTAATCGGGACCAAGGGGTACCATTTATACCAAGTTTGAGAACAACTGTCTAGGCATTCAAGCAACTCGGTCCACAGGTTAGCTAAGCCTTTTTCAACTCATCCTATTCTCATAATCTTATTGAAGTAGTTATTGTATCTTTCTCTGATAGTACCTATTCTCGATTAATATCTTTGAAGTTGTTTTTAATTTTTGGGGTTATACAACCAAGTGCTGTTTAGGAAGGTTGAGCAAAATTCTCTGTATTGCATGTTCTATGTTTACATTTTAATAAAAAGCTCTATAATTACTAGCTCTAACTTAAAGATGTTTATTCATATCTGGATATAGTGACTGTGTTATACTGCCTTCCAGGATGATATTTTGGACCTTAAATATCTTACTGATACGGATTCTGATGGAATTCCATCAAGCTACATGTTGAGGCTTGTCACACTCACAAGGATCTGATTGAAAATATCGACTTAGAAAAAGGGAATAAGACATAATATTGATAATGAAAGGTGATTAAAAATAAATGGTTTGGTTGTGCTAGAGGAAATTTGTAGATATCTTGATAAATGTAGGTCTACTTTCTTCCATGTCAGTTTAAAAGTTTTATTATTTCTACTGTGACCATAGACTAGTAAACATCAGGAAATTAATGCTGTACTAGAATCAATATTTTTGGCAGCCCCTCCCCCCATAGAGTTACAGCAGCCGTGGTCCCTCCCCTACCCACCAAAAAATGAAATTAAAAGCCAGGCACGCACATGGTCTTCAGTTGATTTTTAACTCTTGCGTGTGTATTCTTGTTGTTGTGCATGTTTGGAAAGGCAACACTTTTATCTTCTATTCTTATTTCTTACATCACAAGTGTCATGGTCATCATGGAAACAAATTCACATTAAATCTGATCGTGTACAAGATGGTTTCATGGATTTTGGAAAAAAATACTTTGTTTAAACTGATGGTACCCATTAAAAAGTTTAGAGAGAAAGTTTATGGCTAAATAAGTATTTGTAAAAAAAGATTTTTTGTCACATTTATGCCGCTGTTTCAAATTGAATTTTTTTTAACTATTTAGAATTCAAGTGTGCTTCGTATTTAGGCTACTCCAATTTCTCTAAGAAACATGTTCTGTAAGATTTGCTAGTCATGGTATTAATTTTATAAATACACCACAAGTAATATTTTAAAATAAATAATATTATTAAATTAAATTAAATTGCCAGTAATAGAAAACGAGGGGAATTTACATATCAAATAAATGTTTATAATCATCAGTGTAAATTAAAACGTAAGTGCCTCAAAATTAATTTGAGAAACAACTTAAATAATAAATCCCCCGATTTGGTGGCCGCGTTATCTAATGTGCTACTATCATGTTGGACGGACTAGACAGCCGAAGATGGGGATATTGGGGGGTTGATCCTGGTCGCGTGCATTGGGGGTGGTTTTACTAAATGGTTTGCCCGCTGTCCCTTCACGCGGATACGGGTACATTTACTCTATATTAAGTTTTCTTAATTCCTTACCCAATAGTATAATCAGTACATAGGCGTATAATCTGAACAGGCAGTAAGGTTTGGTGCTAAAAAGTCGACAGCCTTAAAAACACATATTTTAAAAATGAAAACATTCTTAGTTATTTAAACAAAAAAAAAAAAGAGCGTGCTACTGTTTTTATTAGTTTTTTAACGCTGCGTCTTACTACCCGTTTGGGCTGTACGCTTATGTAATAACAATGCCAAGAAGGTTTATATTTAGAGGATGTGTACCCGCACTTATTTGGAGGGATAAGAGAGAACCAGTTTCACTAAACCACCCTCAGTCACCCCACCGAGTTTTGAACTTTGATCTCCCCGCCATCGGCAATTTAGTATACTGCGAGAGTAGCGCTTTAAGCCATTCGGCCACCGAAGTGGGTTAATTAACATATTATAACAAGAAAGCATGCACTTTCCAACATATAACAATAACAATATGATTCATATACTGACCCAGGTTTGGAATTTTAGGGGTAGTCTTAACTATGAAAAAATACTTTTTAAATGTAAAGTATGACTTAATAAAATTATACAAACCAAACATGTTAGTAAAAAAAATTGTAGGGCTGTCAAAAACAATCTAGGTTTTAAGCTTAAACTTAACTGAAAATATTAGGACTCAAATCTGAATCGGGATATTCATTCTGAAGTAAAGCCAGAGATTTAAAAATAAATATTTTCCGAATTGAAGCAGGATTTTTATCGTATTTACATGTGTCACAAACAAAAAAAAAAGCGATATTTTCCAAACCTCAAACATTTCCCGCCACGTTACCCTTCAAAAACGGGCTTCCAGCAGTCACGAGCCTAGTCCTATATCAACTTTTAGACAGGCGTAAGAAACACACATGTCACCTGGTAACGAAGTTATAACTACACCTCGAGGCACAGAATAACAAATTATCCCGTAGCCTGGGGAAACATAATTAAATTTTAGTTTCCAACTGCAGGGAGATAATATTTGTGATACAATAGCACAATGGTGCGGCATCAATTGGAACTAGCTCCCATCCCCACTTTGTAACCAATAGAGTAACACAGTATTACAACTCACCTTTTAGTATTCAGGGTGTAAACTAGTAGTTCTGTGAACAGTAGACTTCACTCCATGTTATTATCGTTAATACTATCTTATTAGTAGTTATGTGAACAGTAGACCTCACTCTCCATGTTATTATAGTTAATACAGTCTTACTAGTAGTTTTGTTAACAGTAGACCTCACTCCCTCCATGTTATCATCGTTACCACAGTCTTACTAGTAGAACTATGAACCATAGACCTCACTCTCTCCATGTTATTATTGTTACTACAGTCTTACTAGTAGTTCTGTGAACAGTAGACCTCTCTCCCTCCGTGTTATCATCGTTACCACAGTCTTACTAGTAGTTCTGTGAACAGTAGACCTCACTCTCTCCATGTTATTATCGTTACTACTGTCTTACTAGTAGTTCTGTGAACAGTAGACCTCACTCTCTCCATGTTATTATCGTTACCACAGTCTTACTAGTAGCTCTGTGAACAGTAGACCTCACTTCCTCCATGTTATTATCGTTACTACTGTCTTACTAGTAGTTCTGTGAACAGTAGACCTCACTCCCTCCATGTTATCATCGTTACCACAGTCTTACTAGTAGTTCTGTGAACAGTAGGCCTCGCTCCCTCCATGCTATTATTGTTACCACAGTCTTACTACTAGTTCTATGAACAGTATACCTCACTCTCTCCATGTTATTACCGTTACCACAGTCTTACTAGTAGTTCTGTGAACCGTAGACTTCACTCTCTCTATGTTATTATCGTTACTACAGTCTTACTAGTAGTTATCCATGTTATTATTGTTACTACAGTCTTACTAGTAGTTCTGTGAACAGTAGACCTCGCTCCCTCCATGTTATTATCGTTACTACAGGCTTACTAGTAGCTCTGTGAACAGTAGACCTCACTTCCTCCATGTTATTATCGTTACTACAGTCTTACTACTAGTTCTGTGAACAGTAGACCTCACTCCCTCCATGTTATTATCGTTACCACAGTCTTACTAGTAGAACTATGAACCATAGACCTCACTCTCTCCATGTTATCATCGTTACTACTGTCTTACTAGTAGTTCTGTGAACAGTAGACCTAACTCCCTCCATGTTATTATTGTTACTACAGTATTACTAGTAGTTCTGTGAACAGTAGACCTAACTCCCTCCATGTTATTATCGTTACTACTGTCTTACTAGTAGTTCTGTGAACAGTGTACCTCACTCCCTCCATGTTATTATCGTTACTACAGTCTTACTAGTAGTTCTATGTACAGTATACCTCACTCTCTCCATGTTATTATCGTTACTACTGTCTTACTAGTAGTTCTGTGAACAGTAGACCTCCCTCCCTCCATGTTATCATCGTTACCACAGTCTTACTAGTAGTTCTGTGAACAGCAGACCTCACTCCCTCCATGTTATCATCGTTACCACAGTCTTACTAGTAGTTCTGTGAACAGTAGACCTCACTCTCTCCATGTTATTATCGTTACTACTGTCTTACTAGTAGTTCTGTGAACAGTAGACCTCACTCCCTCCATGTTATTATTGTTACTACAGTCTTACTAGTAGTTCTGTGAACAGTAGACCTCACTCCCTCCATGTTATTATTGTTACTACAGTCTTACTAGTAGTTCTGTGAACAGTAGACCTCGCTCCCTCCATGTTATTATCGTTACTACAGTCTTACTACTAGTTCTGTGAACAGTAGAACTCGCTCCATCCATGTTATTATTGTTACTACAGTCTTACTGGTAGTTGTGTGAACAGTAGACCTCACTCCCTCCATGTTCTTATCTTTACAAGTCTAAGTATTAATCCTCAGATTTCAAATCTAAATACCATACTTAATTTCTACACGTATTTGAAGTTAGTCATTTTCTTATATAACCATGCTAAACAGATATTTATTATATAGTAATGTTGGGGCTGTCAAATAAATTTAAATAAAAAGATAGTGAACGAATTTATCATACAATTTTACACGTCAATCTATTTATAAAATGATAATACACACGCGACCCCACAATACAGAAACACACGTGAGGAACTAAACTGAACACGCTTCGGTGGCCGCATGCTCTAAGGCACTACTCTTGCAGTAAACTAAACTGCCGATGACGGATGGATCAAGTTTTGATTCTCGTTCAAGTATACTGAGAATTTTTCCATTATCTCTGCTCGCAAGTGCAGGTTCACTTAAATATATCCTTCCTCATTTCTAAAACCATAAGCACAATTAGTATATAAGCGTATAACCAAACTCGTAGAAATACGTGGTACTAATTTTTTAAACTAAATAAATGTTTCAGAATCAAGCTGACATTGCACCTAGCGCTCATAGTGGTCTCTGGTGACATTAATAATATTACAGTGCACAAACCATTAAGCAAATGGAGCAATAAAGAGGAAAAAATGGTGTTTTTAAAAATCCGCTTTAATGAGTGTGATTAAAGTTGTGTATTTAGACAGGTTAACATTACAAACAAAGTGGTGAACCTCGTCTTTCTTCGAACGGTTACTTTACATAAGGGTGAATGCAGTGTATCTTTAATTATGATCATATCTCAACAAATAATCGAGATACGAAATAACATCATTATAAAGTTGTAGTACTTTTAAAATTCAAACTCTTTTATTCAAACTTATTTATATTAAACTAATAGTTTCCGAGATATAAGCATATACTTTTAAATGACCACCCTATCTTGAGAAAATTCTATCCAGTCCACCTCATTACACCCTATACTGTGTTAGTTTTATCCAGTAAGGCCTATACCTCATTACTCTTTGTTTCAGGTCAATTCGAATGTTATCCTCCCATCTGCGTACAGTTCTTCCCGGTCAACACCTTTAACGCTTTTTAATTTATTATTTTTGCAATGCATGTCTTGCTCACCGTCACCTGTAATATTTGATTACCCTAACAATGTCTTGTGATCAGAACAGGGTATATAACCCAAATTTATGTAATCTCGTTCACTCTCCTTTACCTTTATTTGAGTATCCACGCTATTTATTAAAATATGATGCTGTGAGATAAATCATTTCTATCGAATTGTAGGTAAATAATTTCAAAGTGCATGAATCCTAACAGAAAGGCACACAGATAATTATTCAGTATTTATGGTGGTTTTTAGACGTGTATTAATTTCACCTGCATAATCAATTTGCTAGTTTAGGTCCAGCATGTGATAACATTTCTGAACGAGTACTGTATTAGACTGGTCCTAGTGCTACAAGAATGACCTCATCTCAAGACTAGGGAAAGCAGGGATAAGTCAAAGCTTTGGCGAAAATTCTAAGAAAAAAAGTTTTAGGGTGCATAAGCGTTAAATACACTATATTGTACACCCCACATTCAATTACCAATGGTGTTAAAAAGTGTGTTGAAATATAACTAACTAAAATTAATACAGTAGGTAACCAAACCAACTATCGTGATCGAATGGTAGTAAGAACCAAATTTCAGATCTTATAAAAATCGTTCCATACTTATTTGGGGCTAAGATAATGATTAAATCCAGGCTTGACACATTTCTAGAATATTCAATGCATAACCTTCGAATTTGGTGTTTGGAGGTAAGTGAGTGTTGCTTCCTTAAATTAAGCAAATATTCATGTGCATCGGTGGTCACGCAGGCTAGTGTGGGCACTTAAATGTGGATATCTTTCCTCTAAATCTATACCATTCTCATTTCTAGCTCAAGATTGTATTAATGCAGACACGGTGCACCACGTCTTACTTGGCACTGTAAGTAAGGTGTGAAGCAAGTACCCTAGTGTACGTAGAGTACTTCCAGTTTCCACTCTGCTCCAGGAGTAACGGTACTCTCTCGTAGCAATGGTTCCAGTGGGACTCCCTTGACAAGTCAATGAAGCGGTGTACCATGATAAGGTCTCCGTGACGAATCACTACTGGGACCTGCTATTGTTAACTGAGGACAACCCAGATTCCAGAGAATACCCCCCCCCCCTCACCCTCCCTTCAGCAGTTAAACACCGACCATTAATTATTATCTATTCTCGTAAATGAATGTAAAAAGTGTTTGAAAGGAGAATATCCCTTTTGATCGTAGCTCCCTGGATCTTGGAACAGGACCAACAACTGACAACCACCGCACCATTTGAATAGTTTTACATATCGCGCTTAAATCTAATATATCACGATAGTAGTTATTTTGGAGTGTTTGGTGTGAATCGCCACTGACGGTGGAGTTGGGGATCAAATAACAACTGGTAGTACTGAGGTGTATCTACCCTAAATTATTTCCCACTGTATCCAATACAATGTGGATGCATTTTTTCTAAGTTCTATCACCCATATCCCTAACCGTTAATGCAACTAAGGGTGAAGATAAATATACTCACTCTTATGTATTTTTATAAGAATGGAAGAGCTCAAATCTCAAAACCATTTAAAACAATCCTCAATTATTTTAAAATGTTCTTGTGACCCTATTAAAATTAAACTAATTTTGACACTATTCATGATTTTTTTTTTAAATTTTAAAATGAAAGAGTTTCAAATCCTATGGCTTACAGGGACACATTGATAAATTTCGTCTCCATTTTTGCATGAACCATATTTGTAAATAACAAACTACTTCTTAATATAAAGGTGGATTTTTGTAAGTTGGTAACGCGTCTCAGGTAGGCGTAATTTAAAGTGGTGAGCACCATGAGATGCATCCACTATTTTTTTTAAACTGGCCTCGCAAAGACAAAATTCAAGAATCTAAAGATTCCGAACTAATCCACAATATATTTAAAGTACAATTAAAATCTTCAAACTTTAAGATAAAAAGTAGATAAATAATTAAAAACCACTATATAAAAAAAATATTTTTATATGTAGTCGTCAATATTAAATAGTTTCTAAACTGGTCAGGTGATCATGTTGCAATAACTACTAGATCAACTATAGAAAGTAATTCTGTCATACAAAAACATCTGCTACTTTTGATGGTTTTATAGATACGTCTGAATATAATTCCTTCAGTTAAAACTCCTAGTAAAGCAAATAAAAATAATTGAAATTAAAACAAATGTGTTAGTTTAAGACAAGAATTGGATTGGATGCAAAGTGTTCGATAATCCACATCTACACCTTTAAAAGTGGATATAGGCCTGAAATGTGTGAGGACATAGGGGACGATAAACGGTCTAAATGGATGATACAACATTGTTATCTATCGCAAGAAAATCAACTCAATAAAATATCATTTTTGAAAAGTTCAAAGTAAAAATAGATTGTAAATATGTTTAAAAAACATCCAATCCAACCAACCATCTTATGTTCCTGTTTCCAGGCCATATATTTGCTAAGGGCTACCATTTTAAAATATTGGGGTGGAGCGAGGCCTCAAGAAGGGATCCGGAAAACTGAAAATAAAATAGCAGTCTACTCAAAGAGTGAAAGGAAGCTTTAGAAAACATAATCAATTGATCATAGCTACATAACAATCTGAGCAAACCTTGAGTACTGAGAATGTGGAAAATTTTGTTTATGTGATCAAAAGTGTGGCTTGTATTTTCTAAAAACCTATTCCGGGACATGATATTCTTATTACTAGCACGATTAATACACAAGTAATTATTATATTGTCACCTTCGTGGATTGGTATGTGAACAAAGACGTCAGAATAGTATTGTCTGGTTTGTCGGTAACGAGGAGGGTTCAAATTCCAGCTGGGCTTACTTGGGGTGTTTTTATTAAATATTTGCTAAACCTTCCTCCACGCAGATGTAGATGAATTTTCTCTAAGTGATACGATCCTCATCCCTATCCAATTAACTTTGTTAAAATGAGTAATGACCAGACGGTTAGTAGAACTAGATGAAGGGGGGAATTATCCCCTCCACGCACTAATAAAGATGTCAACCTCGTCTGATATTTTCCAATGATGGGAAGGCAATGGTTTGAACCCCAGATGGGTGTATATTTACGGTGACCATACGTACTGTTTTTTGTGATGATGTCCTACTGCCCTACAGAGCATGCGATAGTACAGCAAAAGGTACTGTTTTTTAAAACCAAGTACTTCCAAAAATACTTAGTTTTGAAGTAAGAGAAAATAAAATTTTGAATTGAACAGCGCCAGTGCAAGGAACATCATCCTTGAGCATTTGGCAAACACTCAAAACATGTGCTGCGCCCTCTCGAACAAGATCGGAACTTTTTTAAATTAGCACTGTGTGATAATACCACATAGCCTACCATTTTTAATGTCTTACCCATACCCTTTTTTCGGTCTTCATTTGTTTTCTTTGTCTTCAGTTGTTTCGCCAAGTCTGTGAGTGTGTGTTGTGGTTGTTCTATTAGTTTTTAAATAATAATAAAAGCTAGTATACCTGATTTTAATTTGATTGAGAGGGAGAATTAATTAATTAATGTGTGCGTAAGTGGGCATGGTGAGATCCTACCTTATGCTGAAGATCCGGTGAAGCAGGAACCCAAGTAGGCCTACCTGGTGTTGTGATGGGATGATCTTGGTGCTTCGGATCAGACGCACATTTATACCAGTTAGGATGAGAATGGGTTATTTAAATTAGCTAAAGAGAGTGCAAAGCACTAAGAGAAACAGAGAAGTTGAGCCGCGGTGGTGACGCACGTCCACCTTTGAGGAATTCACTTTGCGAACTAACCGGAAACGCGCGTAAAAATACGAGAGAGCCATTGTACCACCCTTACAAAACATAATTAATGAAAGAAAAGGCGGTAAACAGAAAAATGTGATAATTACATAAATTAATAATGAATGAAATATAAGAAATATTTAATTAAGTAAACAATAATGAAATTGATACTAAAATACTAAAATATAAAGTTATATATACTTAACAATACCAAAGTGTTGTGAGATGGGGCAGCCACTCAGAAAATGTTCATTTAATTCTTCTTTGCAAACAGAATACCCTCTCATCAAACTAAAAAACAGTGATAACCCTCACATTGTTATTTGTGAGCTGTGTAAAGGTGAAGTTGACCTACGCAATAGTGGTCGCACAAGCATTGTGAGGCATTTGAAGCAACGCAAACGCCTACTAGCAGTAAATGCAGCCACATCAAGTAGTACGGTAAACAAGTTCTTTAAAAAAACTTATTAACTTCTGAAAATTTTCTTTTGGCTGCCAAAGAGGGTACTTTTGCATATCATACAATTAAACATATGCAGAGTTTTCGTTCCACTTGACTGTACGTCGAAGCTGGTAGCAGGTATGTTTGAACCGAAGTTCTCCTCAGCTCGCACTAAAACGGAAGAAATTGTAAAAAAGTTTTAGCGAAGGAGGCCTAGGAGAGATTGAATATAGATCTAGGAACAGCACATTATTTCAGCGTTATGATTGATTCTTCCAATCATCATAACATTAAGATAGTGCCATTGACTGTACGATACTTTGACTGTACCCAGGGAGTAAAAGTAAAGCTTCTGGAACTGAAAGACCATCCTGGGGAAACATTTGAGCAGCTACACAGCTACGTTTACTCTACCTTGTTTTCATTAAATTTAGTGGAAAAGTGTGTTGGTCTTTCTGCAGACAGTACCAACACTAATTTTGGCGGCCATAATCGAAGGGGGGAAACAAACCTGTTCAAGAAGCTCAGCAATTCTTGTGCAAAAGCTGTGGTTGGTGTAGGATGTGTTGCACATGTGATAAACAACTGCATTAAGAATACAACAGACTTGTTACCGATTGACATTGAAGTAGTAGTTGTCAAGATTTACAAACATTTTTATATCCACACTGTTCGTGTAAGTACATTAAAACTTCTTGTGAGTCTGTCGAAATGGAGTACAAGAAGATGCTATCTTTTTCAAAGACTCAATTCCTCTGTTTGATGCCAGCTGTGGAGCGTATTCTCTTATTGTATGAAACTTTGAAGGAGTATTTCCTAACTTCTCCTTCTTGCCCAACAATATTGAAACATTTGTTTGAAAACCCTGTAGGTGAAGCATGGTTTTGGTTTGTTCTCAATGTTTGCTTTCTATTTCACGAGACAATTTTAAATATTGAAGGTGATAATAAGTGTGCAACTGATGCCGCACTAGAATATTTTGAGCTGCTTGAGAAATTGAAAAGCAGGGAAAATTCTGCATTCTTGCCAGTGAAAGTAAGAATATATCTTAGCAGCATTGAAACAGTCAGCAAGGTGAATTACAGAAGTGATTTTTCTACAGAAGCTAAGGCTTTATACTCGAGTTGCATTGCATACTTGGAAAAATGGACTGCTAATCTGCAACAGTTAAAACTTTTTGAATGGGTCAGATTACATGAGCATGTTACATGGGAGAAGGTGTTGGCTTCGTATGAGGCTTTCAAAGATGCCATTGGCTCTACTGTAGATGAAGATTGTCTTTTTGACGAAATTACAGCGTTAAAAAACTTTCTATCTGGGGACAAAATTCCTGTGTGGAATGAGAGTAAAATTCCTATTCAAACCAGGTGGTTGGAAGTGTTTATTTTTATGATCAACCTATTAAAAACCTGCAGTTGTTCTGTGAGTTTATACTTTGCCTGCCTGCCACGAGTTCTTCAGTTGAGAACCTTTTTTCAATAATAAATAACTACTGGGGGAGTGAAAAAACCCAAATGAGTATTGGGACCTTAAAGGCTGTGATGCAGGTTCACACCAATTTTGACGAAACCTGTATGGAAATGTTCCAATACCTGACATATAAAGAAGTGCTTCTAAAAGCAATTCATAGCTAAGATAAATATGAATTTTATGATTATGAAGCAAAAGCCGGAACAAGTAGTTCCTAAATTGCTATTTTAAAACTCCCTTTCTCTTTATTGAGTTTTTTAAGTACGGTAGTCCTATGTTTTATTTACCAATGGGTTTGTACACGTGATTTGTCCTAGAATATTTATTTTTTTAGAAGTTTTAGGCACAAGTATTATTTACAAAAAGACTATGTGCCAATATAATACTCGATGTATATAAATTTGACTTATGTAACTCGCTCTCTTAAACTAGTATTCAAAAGTGAATTTTAATAAAGGTTTTTTTCTTTAAACTATTTTTATTTCTCTTTCTCTATTATTTCTCTTCTATCTACTTTATACATAAGTTATACACGCACGTCGCACACCATGCTACTCGTATATGTGATATATTTAAATGTCCTGTTTTTTCTAAAAAAAATATGGTCACCGTATGTATATTGGTATATTTTACTTAATAGTTTACAACTCTCCCTCTCCAAAAATGAGGCTTTTTACTCCTCATTCCCGTCAGTGTAAATATACTGCTAGACCAGACTGGCAATAATACAAAGAGTACAAATAAAAACACAAGAGAGTAGGTATGAGTGTATTTAATAAACATTAAAACACCAGCATTCATTTGAAGATGGTGTGGAAAACCACTATTAAATTAACTTAGTATGGAACTGAAATTAAAACCATTCGAGATATTAATTGTATGCCTCCCCCTAGAGTAAATTTGCCCCCTCTCAATCTATTTAAATCTTCACTAATATTCTCGAGTATTAAATTGAAAGAGGGTCTTGCACATAATTCTAAATAGTTTATAAAGGCATTCAATTTCTCAAAATTATCAAAATTAGGAGCAATCCAAATAGTGAATAAATACATTTTATTTTCAAAAAATG
>CABFVX010005872.1:0-23543 GCA_902151425.1 Timema shepardi
CATTCCCCCCTCCCCCTTAGCCACTAATTGGCTCCATTGTCCGAGTTAATTGGCCCATTGTGCCCTGGTATCTTTATTTCCCCCCTACTAGGGAAAATTGTAAAAAGGTGTACCACCATACACCTATTTCAACAAATATGTAAAGTATGTGCTCTCCTTTGAGTGAATTCATCTCGTTTTTTAATATATTCATAATAATACCTTATTGCTTTATTTATATTTCTTTATTTAATTTGGTAAAATTAAATTAAAACATCTTGACTAACACTTAATCAGGTTACAAAATAATCAATAATTTACAAATATTTAAAATTTGAAATAGATCCAACTAACTTACAGAATGAAAAGGAAAGGTTTCTTTATGATCATTATCACTTCCAACATCCTCTTCAAGATGCTCCAGTATTTCATCATTTGTTGGCATTTATTATTCGTCTTATGTTTCGTGCATTTCAACCGCATTGGCACAAGCAATACCTCAGCAGTGCCCGCATATAGCTGTGCACCCTATACCACTGTCGCAACAATTGCGTTTTCTCACACAACTTTATCTACAGTTGCAGCACCCCCCTGCGGGACGAGGTTTAGAATAGTTCCGCAGTACCTCCGGCTTGTCGTAAGAGGTGACTAAAAGGTGAGGCTTCTGTGCAGGACGTACCTCGTGCAGGACAAATCTATCCTAAGTCTTTCTTTTCGCCTCCTTTTCTTCTTTCTCTTTCTCCTTTTTCCTTCTTTCTCTTTCTCCTTCCTTGCCTCTTTCTTCCCTTCCCCTGCCGTTCAGTCCTGCACAGAGACTTCTGACCCACCGTTGACGACCTTGGCAGCTAACACGGCTTTTCTTGGACGATTATTGGATACCACTGCTTTTGAGCCCATTAATGAAAGTGCGTCGTTTGTAATATCTTAGTAGAAGGGCCTTAGGGATGACAATAACTGGATACCCTACTTTGAGAAAAGAACAGTTGCGTTCATGAGGGTCCGGACGTAAAATTGGCACTTTCCTGCACCCACTTGCTGCGATGACCCCTCTCCTGACGATGCCCCATGTGAAGGTTGTCATTTATACCGTCGTATGGGGCCTCTCGTCGGGACAGTTAACAGGGCCATATGTGGTAGTACCAACTTAGATCACCCTGGGTCTACGATCCGGGAACTGTGCGGGTTGTCCCTGAATACGGCATGGCTGAAACTATTGTCACAGCTGATACCTTACTGTCCGCTAGCACCGTACTGCCAAACCTCGCTGGCAACTCACTGCCCAGCCCCTCGCAGGGTCGTTATATCGATAAGAGGCTGAAACGGGTAGGCCATCGAGCCCTGTTGTGATAAAAATCTAGGAAGGGGTGAGGCCCCAGCCCCACTTCCTGGTAATGTCTCGAGTAGATGAAAGTGAAGACCTCAAACGTGTTAGCCCCATTTATCCTTGAAAGAGTGATAAATGGAGCAGCAAAATCGGACGTATCAATAAGGAAACTACGGGATGGCACCATTATGATTGAAACCACGACAGACACACGATCTTCTAATGTAATGGAATTTGCTGCTCCATTTATCACTCTTTCGAGGATAAGTGGGCTAACACGTTTGAGGTCTTCACTTCATCTACTAGAGACATTACCAGGAAGCGGGGATAGGACCTCACCACTTCCTGAATTTTTAATATAACAGTTTCCACGTTCTCAGGATCCGGCCGTATGTTCCTAACCCTCAGCGCTGTTTTCAGTGCCAGGAATCTGGACATACGAAGCTGTGATGCCGTGGTAAGCCAACCTGTGCATATTGTGGACTGGAGGCTCACGATACACCGTGTGAATCTCCTAAGTTCTGCGTCAATTGCAAGGGTCCACACACTGCTTGGTCTCGGGACTGTCCGAAATTAATGGTGGAGAAAAAAATCCTGGTGATTCAATCTGAGAAAAGATCTCTTATGCCCAGACACGCAAGGAATACGTTTCCAGTCAAGCTCCGGTATTTCAGACCTCATACAACCAAATTGTTAGTCAGAACATAAACTGTCTCAACTGCCATTGCGAAGTTAATCTCGTTAAACCGTCTTCTCGCTCAGTGCCACTTGTGTCTACTCGAGACATTCCAAGTAAATCAGTGGCAAATATAATGGTGCCAAAATTAGTACGGGAGGCGACACCTCCAATAAGGTCGTCTCCACCACCTGGACCCCCGAGGGCCACTTCCTTGGTGGAGCTTCCCCGAGCCCTCCGCGGGGTATTAAATCACTTGCGGCCGCTGTTGGTTCACCCGATCTAGCCTCTGAGTCTTCGGAGGTAGGAGTGGGTGGCGGAACAGGAGAAGCCGCAAAGGTGAGTCCCACCTATGCTCAGAGGAAATCCCAGTGAGGGACCGCTGATACTATTTTAATACAAATGCGTCGAAGGCAATAACAAAGCCTTCATGCAAGGATTCAATGCCCCAGTCTCTTCTAGAGAAACAAAAGCCTTTCTTGAAACGAGAGATCCAGGAGAGACTTGGAAAGGCAAGAGGACCTAAAAATTCATAAAACCAATTTATGCTTATAAGGGATAGTGTTATAGATTGTGCGGATTAATATAATGGAACTGTAGGGGTTTCTATGCCCGTGTAGAGGAAATTAAACTACTAATTTCTTCCCTGCACCAATCCAACTTGTGTTTGCAGGAGACCCACTTCCGCCAAACTTGACAGCCCGATGCTTCATGGGTACGATGTATATCGTACTGACAATACATTCTTTGATCGGGCTAGTGAAGGTGTGGCTATACTCGCACGAAGCAATATATACCATAAAAATACTAATATAATTTTTGATCTCCAAGGGATCGCTGTCCGAATCTCCCTTGCTATGGAAGTGCAATATGCTGCATCTACCTCCCACCAGGTGAACGCGTATTCAAGAGGAGTATAGAGGCCCTCTTTATCCAACTTCCCGTTTCCTATATCATCTTGGGGGATTTTAACGTGCATTACCTGGTGTGGAGATCTAATTTTACAGACGCCCGTGGGAGGATGATAGAGGATATTCTTGTCTTGAGAAACCTGGTGTTAATGAACACCGGGACCCAGACACACTTCTACACCTTTAATGGTGTATCCTTAGCTATCGACCTTACTTTATGTAGCCCCCAGATCGCAGCTCACTTCCTTTGGGAGGTTCACTCGGACCTATGTAGCAGCAATCATTTCCCCATTCTGCTTTCACCATTTCAAGATACTCCCAGTATAGCACGGGTACCACAATGGGGGCTTAAACGTGCTAACTGGGATGTATTCCGCGAGCTTGCCGTATTTGATGAACCTTATTCTGCTGACGTCGATGCTAGGGTCGAAAATTTTACTTCGACGGTCATCGTGGTGGCGAGGGCTTCCATACCTAAATCCTCGCTTTCTCCGCGCCAACATCCAGTTCCCTGGTGAAAAGAAGAGCGCCGGTTGGCTATCTCTGACCATTGAAAGGCCCTACGTCTCTTCCATCGATGCCCCACTAAGGATAATCTGGAGTAATTCCGCGTTCTACGTGCTCGAGTACGCCGTATCATTCGAGAAAGCAGAAGAGAGTCTTGGATACAGTTTATTTCTACCCTATTTCCACTCTCATAACAAATGTTTGGGACAATATTCTTAAATTATGTAGTAGCAAATATACCAATAATATACCTGCCCTCATGCTTAACGGTTCGCTTGTCTCCTCCCCTGTGCCAATGTATTAGGCTCTGTGTTCGCCGCTATTTATATCGCTGCAAGCTACTCTAATGATTTCGCAGCGCATAAGTGGAGCATAGAGCGCCATACTATTGATTTTAGTCAAAGTTGGTGAGAGGATTATAACTCCCCCTTTACTTTAGATGAACTGACGTATGCTCTGTCCCAGGTGGGTAGCACAGCTTCCAGTCCCAACGACACTTCCCTACGAAATGTTGCGCCAGCTACCCCTCACTGGATAGGCATATTTGTTGGACCTTTAAAAGAGTATTTGGGGATCTCATCAGTTCCTATCACTATGGAGGCAAGCAACCATTATATCAATTTATAAAAGGGGCAAGGTCAAATTAGAGCAAACTAGTTATAGACCGATAGCCTTAACTAGCTGTGTATGCAAAATATTGGAAAACATGCTAAATAAACGATTTTATGTTATTTAGAATCCCGCAATCTGCTGTCTAATATTCAATGTGGTTTTCACCGTAACCGAGCCACGGTGGATCATTTCGTCCATCTAGAGACTGCTGCCCGTGACGACTTTCTCCATAAACAGCATCTATTGACAGTTTTATTTGATTTGGAGAAGGCGAAAGATACCACATGGTGGTACGGAATTTTAAAAACTCTTTTTAATTGGGGGTTCCGGGGGAACATCCCTGTTTTTATATCTAATTTTATGTCAGACACTTCCAGGTAAGGTTAAACAACACCTTATACAATGATTTTATTTAAGAAAATGGGGTGCCTCAGGGCAGTATTTTAAGCTGTATGTTGTTCACCATCGCAATAAATGGCATTGTGGACAACGTGCGCCTACCTGTCCGTTCACGCCTTTTCGTGGACGATTACGCAATTTATTGCAGTTCATTGAGTCTCCACAGGGCTGAACGGCAGATACAATTGGCTGTCAACAATCTATGGATGTGGGCATCGCGTAGTGGCTTTCGATTCTCTGCGTCCAAGATGACGGTCGTCCACTTCCATAGATTACGCGGAATACAGCAAGCCCCCCATTATTTTAATGAATCACGTTATTTTACCATTCTCAGACACCGTAAAGTTCCTGGAACTTTTATTTAATTTTAAATAACTTGGATCCCACACACCAAAGACCTGAAAGCGAGGTGTATAAAAGCACTCAACCTTCTCAAAGTGGTCAGTGGTCGGTCCTGGGGTGCTGATAGGGAAACCTTAATGCGCCTCTGTAGAGCCTTGGTAAGATCTAAACTCGATTACGGAAGTTTTATCTGTGGATCAGCTAGACCTTCGGCGCTAAAGATGCTGGATAGTGTCCACCATGCTGGCATTTGACTGGCTAGTGGTGCTTTTTGTACCAGTACTGTCGTCTGTGCTGACGCTGGTGAGCCACTTTTTTCCTTACAGATGGTCCTATATTCTGGCATCTTGTGTGTCAAAACTGCATTGTATGCCAGAGCATGTTGCCTACCGTTCTGTGCTTCATCCCACTAACCGTGTCTTGTATGAAACCAAATGGCGTAGTACAAGGCCAGTTAGGATCAGCAAGCTATCGGTTTTCGACACGTGTGTGATAGTCCTGCCAAAGGCTATCTCCAAATCCCCAGGTCAAGTTCCTCCCTGGAAAATATGCCTGGGAAATATGCCTATCTCGAAGATACGCCTACCTCTATGACATTTTGATCTTGCCAAGTTCCCTAAAGCAACCACCCCATACTTTATATATAAGAGGACCTTTAATGAACTTCTCGCCAGCCGCTTTCGGGGTTTTGAACACATTTACACGAATGGATCGAAATGCAGGGCCTCCGTGGGATCCGCCTTTGTTGTGGAAGAATCCAATTTTAAATTTGGTCTATCTGATGAATCCAGTATTTTTACGGCGGAATTATACGCTATATTGTAATCTTTATGTTTTGTTTATCGTAAGTGTCACCGTTCTGTTCTCATCTGCACGGATTCCACGAGTGCTCTGTTGGCATTGTCCACTCTCTAATTCTGGCATTCCCTCGTTCAGATGATACGTGAGCAAATTTTTAAAATTGATTCATTAAGCATCCGACTCACCTTTTTCTGGATTCCTGGTCACACTGGTCTTTCAGGAAATGAACTGGCGGACCAGGCAGCCAAGGAGGCAGCACGCCTGCCTGCCTCCGGAGACGAGTCTGGGTATCATGTTTTTAGATCTAAAGGGTTATGTTGTTCGGCGTGGGCTTTTACGCACCTGGCACGAGCAGTGGGTTTCGACCCCTGCTCAGAACAAGCTGTGGTCCATCAGGGACGATGTGTCACGGTGGCCCTCTTCTATACGAAAGTCTAGAAAAGAGGAGATCATCGTGACGAGACTCCACGTTGAGCATACATTTCTAAACTACGGATTTTTATTAAGAAGTGATCCACCTCCAGTTTCTGAATTTTGCGATACTCCCCTTAGTGTGTACCACATTTTGGTGGAGTGTCGCAAGTATGCCCCTATTCACCTGACTCCAGATTTTAAAGGTGACCTTTTTTATTACGTGACAGTGCAAATTATTTGTTTACATATTGAGAGCTTTTTAACATTTTAATATTCTTTAATATGTTTGTTTTGTCGTTTTATCAATTTTAGTACACTTTGACATGTTTGTTCTGTCTTTTTAACAGATTATTATTTTAATATGTTAGTCTTGTCTTTTTAACTTACATATTGTTTTAATATGTTTGTTTTGTCTTTATTGGAGTGATACACATTTTTTTAGCAGGTGTTTCACTCAATTTGTACTATGAGCCCATTTGAGTACTTTAATGGAGTGTCTCAAATGGGTATTCTCTCATATTGAGATCTATTCTTCTTATATTCGTATTTGTATATTTTGTTTTCACCTTTTTATAGAGACAGTTGAATAATATTTCTCTCTCCTATGGAGATTTTACTATGCCCTAATGACCTTATTGTATCGATAGGCCTCTAAGTAATAATAATAATAATACAGTTGCAGCAAATTAATTGTAGTATATTTTCTGGAGAAGGTAATTGAGATGTCGGAATAGGTACTAGTTTTCCCTCCACATATTTCCACCCCCAACTTGTAGGTTGTAGATTCACTCCCGAGTAATTATTGTATCTGAAGGTAAACTCGATGGGCGTGCTGTCTGGCTGCTTCTGCTATTAGATGTAGAACCTCTAAGTCAAACTTATAATACATAGATTGATGAGCTATGGTTTTCTTGTATACTTAAAAGTGCGCAACATCCAGGGTCATACATTTTCATTTAACTGTAACTTGAACAAACTCCAGGTTTATGAAGTGTATCTATTAAGTGTGGAGCCATATTGTCTGTGAAGATGAACTTGAATAGGTGAGAGGAAAGAGTTCGGTCTGATGGCATTGATTATTGCATGTTCCATGGCCATATATTTACATAGAAGATCATATCTATTACTTCTGTCTTTTATAATAATGTTTTCGATCAAAGCTTTAAGTGTCTCTGGGACAAAATTGGCCCATTCTCCTGCATGGGTCCACTGTGGGGTATGTATCAAAACAGTAAATTTTGGACCTAATCTCCTACATGTATCTGCAGCAGCTTTAACTATTAATAGAGTCATTTTGAGTGATTTTATATTTTCGTTCCGAGTACCCCTTGCCATTAAAAATTTTACGTGAATTGCTATTCAAAGAAATAATGTTTCTTCTCCCTGGAAGTTGGGTGATTGTAATAGAAATGTCCACAATAAGTAAGTAGCTTTCTTTTTAGAATATAGATGTTTCTCTGAGTGTTGATCGCTAACAGGATTCAGTTCACGAAGCCTTTTTTCCAAATCAGTCATGGAATACTGATAATCATAGCTACTATGCATATACTCACAAAGTTTTGAAAATGCAGCTGCTATGTGTGGATATTTTCGAGGACCAGTCGGAACAGATGTATCTCCAAAAACTTGTTTATTTTGAGAAATTTTTCCATTGCACGTAATGTGCACATAGTCTTCAGGTAATCTAAAACCTGGCGTGTGGGAAGAGCTCGTAACTAATCACATCATAAGTATTTATTCGTGTTAAAGGAATGAGTCTTATATCAAAATAAAATTCAGTTCATGATGATTATTTTGTACACTTATAATATCAATCTCAATTAGGAACAAAACTTTTACAAAGAGTGAAAATAAGTCTGCACTAAAAACCTCATTATAGTTCTTTCATTGGAAAACAATTTTTTCAAAGCAAACCAACTGAAATATGGGAATTTTAATAATATCCTCATGTCTTTTAAAGTTTTTATAACAAACTATGAAAAAAACTACTGTGATTATCCAAGTAGTTTACGAGAAACGGTGAGTTATGTTTTAAGATTTTCGAGTATTGGATGGCGGTAAACCTGATGCCACTCAGATTTTCCCCGCAAGAACTTACAAAGTCATCACGAGTCGCGCCACTAGTACTGGCGCACAAATCCCATACTAAAAATCATTGAGTGCAAGTTCAGATGATGCATCAAAGCAGGACACTATTTTGAACAATTTTTATAACAAAATGTTTTGTCATCTTGTGTTTTTGTTAAACTTTGTCTTGTTTAGTTACATAACTTCTTCTGTTGGATTGTCTATTGAGTGAACAATAAAATTCCTCCTAACTCAAAAACTAAAAGTTTCTAGTACCAATTAAAATACATTATATATATATATATATATACACACACACACAATTACTGTCGTATAATCCAAACCATTAGTAAGCCGCAATGATATATTTATATATATATATATATACATATAGAAATGCTTGTATATCAAAACCTTTGTTATTGAATTAGTCTGTTTTAGAATATTACATCTCTCGTGTTTATTAAAATTGTGTGACCTGCTTCCATGGCTGCATAGTCTAAGGCATCAAGTTTGTGTCAGATTTAACTACCAATGATGAGGATATCGGGGTTCAAATTCCGGTTGGGTATATTGAGCGGGATTTTTCCAAAATGATTTTCCACTCTGCCTCCACCTAAATGCGGCTACTATATATTCAACCTTATCATCCCTAACTCATTAGAGTAGTTAGTACGTGTGCATATAGCCTAAATAGGTAGTGAAACGTGGGTCTAAAAATAATTGTGTGTTCATTATTCTAAATGAACTGACTGGAGACATTATTACTAAACAAATTAAAATAATGTTTATTTGACAATTGCTTAGATTTCTAAAAAAACCACAATATTTAATTGAGGATATGATTGTGCCATTTTTTTACAGCAGCAATGCGTGTCAGGCCAAGTGACGCACTGTTGGTGGAGTTCAAGCCCACGACCCTCGGAGTGAAATGTCCGTGTCTTTAGCAGAGCTAGCAGCTTTAGTCCTAGTATTGCTCATCATTGGAGAGGTGAGCATCCTACATTATGACTTGTCAACATTTAGACCAAGATGTTCTTGTAACAGACAGACACTCGCTTCAGCCCCTATTATATAAACATGGTCAGCGGTCGGCAACGGTACCGAACTGAAGCTAGTAAAGCAGGTGGACCAGCGGCGTGCCCAGAGTTCGAGTAGCGTGGGCCATAGTGGTGTTTCGCGCGCGGGAACCAGAGGCAAACACGTGAATGGCACGATTGACTGTTAACTTGTTAACTGTGTTGATAATAAACATTATCTACTTTAAATATTTCAATAACTACTTTGTGTTTTATGGTTATCAATTTGTTAGCTATATTTTAAATTTTTGTTTGTCTTCGTAAATAATTTGGTGATTGTTTGGATATTAACATAGTTAGTGTACCAGTATGTGTTTGTTTTATTGTTGAATCAAAACGTTAAGTATTACGCGCTCGTTTTCAATAATATTTAATCAGAACGTACCTCTGAAATACGGTTCACACGGCGTCTTGTGATTGGCTCGAGACCCCTAGCTCATCCTTTACAGATTATCTTAATTTAAGAATAATGTATCTAGCTGATGGCGTTGATCTATAAACGTTAATATGCTAGCATTTTCTAGCTAATAGCTCACACATGCTTTTGTTGCATATAGCCATTTATTTTTTACAAACTTTTGAAAGGAGTTGCCTAAAAATGATATCACATTAACTCAAGACAATAAAGTCAATAAAGAATGTAATCACTGATTATTCCTAAAACTCACTAAATCTTAAAAAATCTTACAAATTCAACCAGCATTAGAGGCATACAAATAAGTATAATACTCGGTAACAAGTATGTTTTAAATAAAATAACTATACATTTAACATAATTTAACTACGTTCACTCTAATCATAGAACTTGTTCAAATCATGGCAGGTTACATTTAGAAAAGTTATTAGGCTACGTAATTCATAGGACATATAGTTAAGACAATTTCCCCCCTAATTTTAATAAATTTGTCCTAATTTTCTGCCAACACTATCGAAAATAACACTTTAAAATGTTAGATCAAGCAAGATAATTTTAAGTAGTTTTAGTTTTTAATACAATATCTATTATAATACATGTAGATGTGAACAACAAACTATTATGGTATTAGTTAAAGTAGAATTAATCTTGTGAGTAGGGCTTTAGCCAAGTAGGGACTTACATATATGATTTTAGTTTTGTTTGAAAAAAATTTACAAATCTAAAGGGTTAATGCGAGAAACAAGATTAATACTTAACAAAAAGTAGTCAGTTATAATGTTTCCGGTAAAAGTCATAAAGTTACTTTTATGTTTCCTCTCCAGGCGAATGATGATGGACTTTAAATGGTCCAAATACTGTGTATTTTAGTTTAAATTGTGAATAAACTAATGGGCTTGTTAATTTGTTTAGATCTGGCACCAATACAACATTTAACTAAAATACATTTTATGTCTATAACCTAATATAATTTAAATAGACATGGTGGTAGAAGAGGCATAATTTTAAAGTTTTACACTCTTGTCGTGAGCTTTTAAAATAACCTACCTTTTTATAAATACTTTCATAATAAAGCATGACATTTTCTTTTGCGGCTTATCAAAAGTTATAAAATCGTACTTCATAATATTTAAGAAGTAATAATTTTATTCACTTTCGCCACATATTTGTGAATATTTTTTTCACTTGTGGGCATAAATTTAACTACATATTTGATGTCTGGTTAATTGCTCTAATCTTAATTTTAATCTTTATAACTAAATGTAAAATCCAATTTTAAATATTCCATAACTCACTAACTAGAAATAAATTTAACATCGTTACTCACACTCAGTGTAAAACACTATGGATTAAGAATGCAAGTAAAATAGAATCAATACAAGTTTGGAAATTAATATTCTTGGTTTACCAATTAAATTTAGTTAAAAAACTAGAAAGGCTAAGAATTACTATTCCTTAAACTTATTTTAATTAAATATTGTAATTCATTGGAACATTAAAAGGGGGTAACTATATGGGGGCATTGTACTGTATAATTGTATAATCTCTAAATGATTGATATAGTATACAGTAATGTAAGTGGAATACAACAACATTTTAAGATCAAATTACTTCTGATAGCTTCAAGGTGAATTGTTTAATATACGATAACTTATACATTTGTGTAATAATACGATTTGTTAGGAACTGTGTGGACATATTTTTTAAAAGTGAGAAACTGCTTCTATTAAACATATAAACATTCTCTAAATAAATTCTCGAGACACTCTTACGAAACCTTGCTAACCTATACTTATAATTTCACCAACATTTTCACACTGGCACAACCAAATACGTTTCTGAACTTTTGTTGGTATTCCTGTATGTCATTTTAAATTTACTGAATTTTCTCTAAAGTTTTTATTGTCTTTAAGCGCAAGAGCAAAGACTCGCAATGATTGTAATTTTTTGTTCACTTTAAATAAATTAATATTAATCTATTTACTTTACGCTATAATTATTTATCGATGCTGGTTCCATAAAGTGTATACTTTACTTAAAGTCTCAGAATTCGATTATTAATTTTATAGTTACATCATGGATAATTTCTAAATAAACTCATTGAGTTTAATCCAATTCTTATTTTAACGTTAAACTAAAGCTCTTAGGCAAATTCATATTGACATAATTTCAACAAAAATAAAATACACCTACATATTAAATGGACAGACTTAAATATCATAAATCAATAATAACTGAATGAGGATTGTATACTGGCTTCCATATTTTTCATATTTTATATACAACAATACAGATCAATGAACATGTTTCTAAAAATAAATCCATATCAAACAAAATCCGTGCAGATCTGTGTCGAGTCTAGACTTGTTGCAGTTGTATTTTCACGTGGGGTGTCTGTGATTGTAGTTATAGGCCTGCTTGATCTAAAAGATGTCAACTCACAGGAAACTTGAACCATCAGTCAACACTCCTTGGTTTATCTTTAGTCTGAAGATGTTTAAAAATCATTTTCACCGGGCCATTTAACAATTTACACGTCTAAGATTAAAACATGGTTTCCGTTGTTCAAAGAAAATTTCCCATGGCCCATACAGGAAAAATTGTGGATATGTACAAATTTAGTCTCTTACGCGAGGAAAAATAAAAACATCAAAATAGTTAGAAAAACAGATTAAAAATAATGAATACATTACATAAACTTGTGTAGAGAATCGTAGAGCACCTCCACACTACAACCGGACTCTCACGAAAAATATTAGGAAATAATAGCGTTGAAACACGACATAAAGCATATTATTGCGTTATGATGAATTCGGAGCTTTAAAAAAACAAACGCACCAACTATAGCTATAATCCAACAAATAACCACATCCAAACAATAAAAGCATCTTATAAAATGAATAGCTTAAAATACTTCAAACATTGAACTGATAACCTTGAAAATAACTAAAACTACAGAAACTAGAATGGTTATTATTATTTAATTAAAAAATCAAACATAAGTTATTTATAATAGCTAGATGTACACCTCATAGCACATATCATACATTCAAATTAATAAGGTAACTGTGGGTAATAAGGCCTAGCTAAGAGAGATTTGAAATAAAATCATAAATACTGCGGATTATTAATATTTTTTTTATTGTTAATCAGTCTTACGGTACCATAGGAACAAATTATAAACTTAAAACGTCAACTTTTAACATAAACTAAATAAATATTAAACATTTTTTAAAAAACAATGCAAATTGGCCTTATTATACTTTGGTAGAGTAATAAGGCCTATGACTAAAACATATATAAACATTCGAATTAGATGTTATATTTTGTACTTGAATCAAAAATCAAATAATTATAGTAATTTCACAATGAAATCTTTCAAAAACACGACAGTTTTGTCTCGCCTAACAACCATCAGGACACTCAAAGGCATAAAAGCTCTTCTGCTGATAAAGCGACGTACTATCTCATGATAACATTTGTCACATTGGGTGCACTGTCTCATATCAGCCATCCTATAATCCTCACATCCATGAAAATACCATCCCATGTTCATCTGTGAAGTATCAGCATCCTTTCTAATGTCAGATTTTTCTGTTTTATTATTCTGGTACAAAAAAACTTTTTTTGACTGGCGTTCATCTGTAATTTATGGATTTTTTTTTCAATTTTGGTCCTTTTTGCCCTTCAGTAAACTACCCTTAATTTTAAGGCTAGAAACCCAATTTCAAAAACACATCGGAGGAACCTTATGAAAATACCAGATACCAAGTTTTAGCCCGATCGGTAAAATAGTTTCAGCTCTAACCCGAGGTACAGACAGACAGACAGATGGTATCGCGAAAACTACTTTTTTTGTTTCAGGGGGTCATGAAACGTCGACCTTCTTCAAAATCTTGAGTTAGTTGTTTTTTATGACCACAATACTTTCTCTACGAGGTGTCAAGAGAAAGAAAAAATGATGAGGGTAATAAGGCCTATGTCCTATTTTGATAGGCCGCAGGCCCCCAAATAAAATTAAAATAAAATATTAAAACATATTTTGACATCAACACATAATTTAAAAAACTAGAATCATAAAAAACGTGAACTAAGGAAGCTACAGTAGCTCCATGACGTCTTTGGTGCTGACTGACAGCTGCTAAACACATGTTTTTGCAGATCATATGGTTTGGCGTAGGGATACATAATTTGGTCTGGGACCTTTTCAAAGCTTTTATCTGTCGGCTGTGAGCTGTCAGCTGTCAGTCAGCACCAAAGAAGCCATGAGGCTACTGTAGAGTACACATTTACTTAGTTTACTGTAATATTATCAAAATTATCTACGATTGTTTCAGACGGATTTCTATTATTCGAGCGGTACGTCCTCTTGTAAAAACGGAGACACTGGTGACAGTGAGCCGGGTACTGGGTGGCCGCGCGCAGGTATCAACCGGTCTGCACCAAATGCACGTGGCTTTGGAGCGTTTGTGTGCGTACGCGCGCGCATTTTAAATACGACTTTTGTTTCTTAGGTCTTACTACCCGACAGGCCTTATTACCAGCAGGTACCTTAAATATAATTGTTAGAAGAATGTTTGGTTACTCTATCATGCATTTGAAATAAAGGGTTAAGCTTTTTTTGTTGTGTAGGCTAATGGGGTAGTTAGAATGATAAAGGTAGAATTTATAAGTAGTTATCCACATTTGCATGAAGGGAGATCGGGAAATAATTGAGCACACCCGGATAAGATTCGAATTCTGATCTTCTCGTTACCGGCAAATCACTTGAGACAAGAATGACCTATAGGACCACAAGCCGCCAATATTGTTAATGCCAAAGCTAGTTAAAGATAAATACACCGATATTAACTATACAAGCTTACATCAGTGGGCACGTAGGCTAAGGTGTCAGCCTTGGCAGCTATGGTTTGCTGGAATGGAGATTTAAGAGTTAAATTTCGCTGTGAGTGCAAAGGGTGAATTTTTCTGAGTAGTTTTCCACTCCTCCTTCAAGCTAATATGTGAGAATTACCTATACACATATTCTCCATTTATCACCCCTACCATCCTAGTGTAAATATGGGGTTAATCTGAATGTGTGAAAAACAAATTAAATGTATATATCCATTCACTATAGAAACTAGCCTTGTGGTCAAAACTGAAAACCAAAATGTCTCTGAAAATAACAAGATAAAAAAATTTTATTCATTCAAATCATAAGTCCAGTGGTATTGAATATTGTTTGATCACGTACTCCCAGATATTATTTCTCTCCAACTTTGTACTCTGAGTTGTTATCAGATAATGCAAGTTTGCTTTGTTATAAAAATACATTACAGTGGAGCGTCGTTAATCCGGGACCGGGACCCATCCGAATTACTGAATTGTCCGGATTTTCAAATGTGCTGTCAATAACTGTATTCATACGTAATGTATTGACTGGAGGCTACATGACTCTCGGGAGTCTACTGTATTGCAAAATAGAGGCTGAAGGGTTCAAAAAATACAGTACACAAAATATTTTAATAAAGTATATTGAATAAGAACATGTACATTATTTAATTTAGATTAGTAACTCTACAGTAATTAATGGAAACTTAGTGGGTAAAAAAAGTCCTTAATTGTTTTTTGTACAAGACTTGACGAACATTTCTTTGCAGCCACGTCTCTCAGTCTGAAGTACGAGCTGTGTCGCCGTCCCCTCAGGCTGCCTCTCTAACCAGTTCATAGCTGTCTCGATTGCTCAATAGGCGTCTGAGTGTAAGGACCGGCAGTTTCTTCAGCATCGTCACTCTCTCTTCCATTGCTTCCATTATCATTGTCCTCAACTACCTGATCATTATTCAAATGCTGATAGCCAGGGTCATTGCCATCACTTTCAAACTACTCCCTTGCGTTAAGTTCATCGCACTGTTCAAATCCAGGCAATGTCTGGAATAGAGCCACAACTTCGGCGTCAGTAGGAGTGTTGGCATCCGATGGAGTTTGAGAGTTTGCCTCATCTTGTCCTTGATTTGGGGTTTCGGGGATTGGCCACAATTTTTTCCAGGCATTTTTAAAGTTGTCGTCAGTGAGAGATCCCCAGGCATCTGCTACCATGTAAATGGCGTCCTTTAGGCTGAGATTTTTCACAAACTGCAGCACACTTTCTTCGTTTCTTTCAGCTAGCAAGAGCCGGTGAAGCATCTGTTTTCTATAAATTCTTTCCTATTTTCTATGACCCCCTGGTCCATCGGTTGTAGTATGGAGGTTACATTTGGAGGCAGGAACATGACTTGAATATTATCGTCTATTTTGTTCAAGACATCAAGGCCGGGGTGAGTTGGGGCATTGTCAATGATGAGGACCACCTTGCCTTCTTTTTTGTTTTGGTTTTTAACACTGGGAATGAACATATCTTTGTACCATTCGGTAAAAAATTCTGCATCCATCTATTGTTTTTTTTGTGACCTGTAAATTACAGGTAAGGTTTTAATGTTCTTAAAGCATCGTATCTTTTTACTTTTTCCGATAACCAACAGATCCAAAGCGTGAGAACCACTTGCGTTAGCACAAACCATGGCTGTCACTCTTTCCTTGGCGACCTTGAAGCCAGGAGCGGACTTTTCTCTACGAGAAGCCAATGACTTCCAGGGTAGGGAACGCCAATTTAGCCTAGTTTTGTCAGCGTTGTAAACATCATCTCTTGTGTAGCCATCCTCAATTGTCATGCTAACAAATTTTCCCCTAAATATAATTGCGGCAGCATTATAAACAGATAATATTTCACCATGGACATCCAGTTCTCTAATCCCGTGCCTAATTTTAAAATTCTTCATCCAACCCGAACTAGCTTTGAAATCTGTAGGCCCGACAAGTTTTTCATTCATCTGGATCACCTTTTCACAAATGAGCGGACCAGAAATAGGCTCACCTAAACTTATCCTATGCGTAAACCAAATGTACATAGCGTCTTCCAATGCACTGTTTTTTTTTGCCGTTCTTTTGGTTTTTCTTTTCTGTGAACCTTCTTCAGAATCTAGTTTTGAAGCAAAACGTTGCAAAGTGTCTTTCTTTGCTTTAATGTTACTAATGGTTGAAGTTCTCACACCACATATTTTAGCGAGAGATGCACCACTTTCCCCTTTAGACAGTCTTCGTAGAATTTCTAACTTATCCTCTATAGATATCAATTTATGTTTCCTTTCATTTGATAATGATGACATGATTAACAAAGTAAAAATATGTTCCGTTTTAACTCGCACACTAAAACGTCACAAGGCAACTATACGACAATACCACTGCTGTAAAGTTTGTAAATGATAGCACAAAACTGAGCCGAGCACGTGACCAAGGAGAAGTGACTGGCTAAGTCGTTGAACTCTCAAGGACACCTTCCACTACCTCCCCTACCTGCTCTCAGCGCCGATCCGGATTTGCAACGCTCCGAATTTTTGACGTCCGGATTTCCAACGCTCTACTGTATATCCAAAATAATAAATTCAGAACGATAAATAAATGCATGTAAATATAATATATATATTTTTAATTTTACGTAGTGTACTCCCTAAGATATCTTTCCGTACCCCTGATTGAATAACACTGCTCTAAATAACTACTTTAACATTCTTAGCCAACACTTGGTTGTATTATTCCTTATTAATTATTAATAGGGCTTAAAACTAACAGAAAAAGAAAGGCCTTATGACAGGGACTTTGACATAAAACAGTATCTTTAAATGGTACTTATTTTCAATTAAATCGCCTAAAATAATATGTGACGTGTTTTGTCACTAAGACACGTTCTTGGATACAAAACTGGCATGTAATAAATTTTGAAAATATATCTCATATTAAAAAAGTTTATTGGGACTTAAAGAATGGCACTTTCCAGCCCCAACAATGAAAATGATCGGATAGTAATAGAGAGTGTGTGTATCCTAGGGGAGAAATAAACAACTAGAGTTAATAAATTCATCAACACCTTCATATTATCCACAATATTAGGGTTACAACCTCATAATTTCTCTTATTTTGTATCCTCTGTGAGGAAATCAGCTGGCAATGTCCAAGTCTTCAACTAGGTCGATACGGAATGCATCACGCATGGTATCTAGCGTTGTGCCAACCTCAAAGCCACCCTTAGAAAACCTCCTCTGACCCAATTATTCTAGCAGACCAAGGTATAAGATTTGGTTGGGTCCTCATAGCACACTGTTGCTTGTTATTATGATAACTGTGCCATAAATTTCTGCCTGTTCGACACGGGCAAGTCACATTGAGTATTTCAAGCATAACATTTTGTTGAGTCTACGCAAAACACTGTTCGTCGTTAATATGAGGACTGTTCCATCGAGTCTCCAGCAGTTCATGAAGAGTTGTTCATATTTACTGCTTTAAGTAGATATTTTGTTGGGATTGATATAGGCATATCAAACTAAAAATCAGATTTAACGTTTAACCATCCAGTTTATATTTCGTTACTATCATAGAAGTTTGACCCGTTTTTCGCACGGGTAAGCCTCATAATAACTATATCAAATTATGACGTTCAATATCGGGCTATCAACGTTTTTAAAGTTCTTATTTTACAGCTGTAAGCCTCTTGTAACAATTAACTAACATTATTGGAAGTGTGATGGGAAAACCAGACAAGAAGTTTAACAATCATAAACATAGTTAGTTTTATTTAGAACAAAATAGAAGGTAAATACATAATTAGAGCAAAATATAACATTATGGCATGAAGCGCTTCTCCTCTCAGATTTAAATAACTCTGCTGAGATAAAGGAATTAATTGACATTACAATATCTGAAAATAAAAAAGGGAAACAAATTGTTATGTTCTGGTTGTCAGTACAAAAGTAATATTAATCGCCATCATGGAAATCTATGGTTCCCTCGGTTATAGTATTAAGTGCAAGCAACGATGCTACATTGCAACTATTAGCATACATCTAAATTTAGGCAATAAAAAGAACAACATTTGCGCGCCTTTAGATCTAAAGAAATCAACATAACGTTGAACCAAAACAATAGATAGAATAAGACGTTAGGCCAACCCTCAATTCTAACACCTAAGTGCCCTGTGCTCTCAGTTAAATAGATAACTAAATAATCCCACATACACTCAATACGCAAACTAGAAAGGACGGGTGGTAAGCCCGAGACGCCGAGTACGCCAAAGCGTGACCGAAAGTATATACATGAAATTAAATACGCATTATGTATATATAAAAAACGAAATAGTACAATTAGAATGAATTAAACCTCGTACAAAGAGAGAGAATGCAAGCGCATTCGCATTGACCTGCGCGAAACTTTTCATAATTCTAAGTTTAAATATTTATAAGTCCCAAACAATAATTTAGACAAGATGTCCCCTATTATGCCGAAAATTGAATTTTGAATATTAAATAAATCACGGCCCATAGTTACCGTCCTCACCAAGCTCAGTCGGTGGTATAATATGAGACTATTCAAAATCGCGATCACTATATATATATTATTGTATCCACAAAGAGACGGGGCAAGGGAAGGAGGGGGTAAGACGATAGAACCAACATAACAGCAAAGAATGCGTCTGGCAGCAGCTTGAATATTCCAGGTTGTCCTAACGGTGGAAGTGATAGCTTCGTTTGGCCGCGTGGAACCTCAATCGTTTCCGGCCGGCCGCGGATCGAGTCCCGAGCAGACAGTCAGTTGAAGGCTCCACTCAGTCAGTTGTGCCAGTTGGAGAGTGGAGGTCAGAGCTTGTGCTTTGGTGTTGGAGATTGTGTTGTAGCTTATAACGTGTGGCGGTGAGTGTTGACCCATTTGATATAACGTCAACTTGTAACTCGTTACACAGCAGTTATTTTAGATATTTCAAAAAACAAATTTCATACAAACAAGGGATCTTGTGGACATTTTCTCTCCAGCCTTATGATATAAACTATATAATTCCCCCCTCCCCCCCTTAAAGTTGTGCTCAAGCTGACATCTCGGAAAATTGCGGTATTTAGCCATTCTTTTGAAAACCATCCAGTTTACAAAATATCATATTAACATTTCCAAACATCTATGTACAATATTTTACCATTCTTTGTTAACCTCGCCAAAATTGTAGACAGAAGATGGCGTCAAACCTTGGTGTCATTCGTATAACGTCATGCACGTCGTCGTTGATAGTTTGGTATGTAGATAACGAGTGTTTTAAACAACAATTTGTAAGGAATAAAGTGGTAGAGAATAACTATTTCATCAAGCTCTTTATTAACAGAAAATAAACTCAAATTAAAGTAAATGCAAACAAAATTAAAGTTAAGGTGAAGCCCAAAGTTATGCATGGAATTTCATCAACAATATATTTTCCCATAGGTTAAACGTAGGTAGCTATTGGCAAATGATGTTTTAGACTGTTTCTTCAATGTAATCTTCTAAATCATCTTCAAACACTTCTGAACTGTTTTTACAAGAATTTCCTCACATACGTGGGCGAACATAATAGTCTGCTTTACTGTTTGGATACAATATTGTAGTACCTGTAATAACAAAGTTGATCTAGGTTTACACTCTTCTTGTGGAGAAAAAATGTTCCTGCAGAAGTAACGTCTTCTTTTGAGGCTGGAGACAGACTGAAAACCGTGACAGTTGACCTCTACTCTGGATATTTCTGAAGGATATTAATAGCTTTAACTTTGGTTTTATTGTAGGAACGTGAATTAGTATCAAATCACGACGCTGCGTGTGCATAAAGAACAACAATGCAGGTCTCCCCCAGAACAATATTTTGTCAAGAAATATTAAACAAGGTATTTTTACTTCACTTTGAAGCTGGACAAAAAAAGAAGACTTTAATTTAAGAAGAACAATTAGATCAGTATCCTGGCCAACAACGACGATATTCAATCCAGATCTTGCTTATCAATAGTTTTTGACACAATGAGACAGTCTCCATCGAATTCAAATTTATATACGTATATGTTTGATTCTCGACAGTAGCTGGTTAAGATGTCAATGAATTTTCTCTTGTTTTTGCTGTTTACCAGATAATCTGCCTGCCTCTTTGGTGTGGAAGAGCTCAAATTTATTTTATATTGTCAAAAGTTCTCTTAGTAGCTAATTTTCACTAGGTTCTTTATAGCGTGTTTGCTCGAATACTCACTAAGCACTATAGTACTTTTTTTTATCCATAATGTTATTTCACATATGAAATATAGCCTTTGAACAAATCCTTATAAGGGGTGGTGGTAGCTCCCTGTTGGAGTCAGACGCTCATTTGGTTTGAGATGTGCTCATACTAGTGGCCAATGCCCTGACTCGGGTGGGACATACTGGGAGATGGTCCTCGTCTAGCAATACAGGCAGAGTGACTCCTAGTGGTGGCCTTCGGGTAATAGGCTACTCAAAGGGCGGCTAACACTCTGTTGAGGTCTCTGTGTGGTGGGAGTGAATGGAAGGAGGAGGGCCCCCTCTACTTGCCACAAACTAGGTAGTTGATAGCTAGTACTTTCCGGGAAAGATGGCCAGGCCACCTCCACAGAGTCCCCACTGGTCAACTTAAGCTCAAAGCCTTCTTCAGGGTGATCCTTAAGTCAAGACACTGGAACTCCTTCAAGGGCCCTTAACTCGATGACATAGGTAAATGCCCTTGTCAGTGTGATTCCTGTGATAGAGTTTTGACTCTCAGTAAAAAAAATCTAGGTAAAAGACTGCTCTAGGGCAATTCCTAGGATTTTGTCTTAACTCCCTTTCTTGTTAGTCAGCACACACTGAGGGTAGAGCCAACTACTCCCACCGATGGAAGTATGGCTAAAATGGAGAGGGAGTTCCCAGCTGTTCGCTGATGACAGGGATTGGTGACAGGCATGGGGTCATCGCTCCCTAAATTGCCTGCTGCAAATGTAATGTGTGTAGCTACGCTCTAAGGACACAATCATGATGGGTTGAAGGAACCTCGCCAGAGGTGTTTGCTCCCCAGACAAGTGGATGCTGAGCCCTGACACGGCAGATGAGTTTCCACTTTGAAAAGTATCTGACTTATATCAATTTTCAGACGAGTGACGCAACATGTTCCTTGATCCCCATAAGTGGCAGGTCGGGGACATTTATCAGTATCCCATAGTTATAGTAAGTGACCCCCATCAATGACGTAAAAACAAACATTGAAAAAAGGACAAGCCCTCACACTAGAAAACTTTTAGAGTATTTTATTGTTGACTTGCGTCAAACATGACGATAGGGTCCACCGATTTGAAATGTTCCAGACTAAACATTAGTATAGTTATGCTCGTTCCGTAATATGAGGTCTGAAAATTGTCAAATTCTTCGTACAATTTAGAGAAGGAATTTTGGTTAAAGTCAAATTTCATATCTTTGTAGGGGTATATGACAGAATTCAAGTAGTCTAACCAAGCTCAAACTTGATTCATCCGTAGTGGTTGTACTGTTACGGTTAGTCTGAATAGCTAAAATTACATAATGAGCCTTCTCCTACATTCTCGAAGTTTTTACAGTCCATTCATTTTGCATAGAGGTCAGCATGTTTGGATACTCGTACAATTACCACATACGAAATGGAAGATTAAGAACTCACCACTATTGATGAAACTAAGTAGATCGAGATGATTCAAATCGTTCTTCTTGATGTGAGGCATTAATCTTGAGATTTTACCTAGTTATATCTTGTAAGGAGTCACAGGGTTGTCTCGTAGTAGCGCATTACTGTAAGCCGTTGACCGGACAAGTACTAATCTTGTTTAACGTTGATAACTGTGCAGGAATAATCTTCCACGAATCTTAGAAAGAGACGTAGAGGGATGCTAGCGTCAAAGACATTCGTCGTGACATGTACTTGTGCTCTGTCGAGTTTTCATCCCACGTTTGAAAGGTACGCTTACTCACCTTTCCGAATAGATAGATAATACTTGAGCTGAGTCAATATACCTCTATCCATAAATGAATTGCTCTACACACCGTTGATATCGTAGATGACTTTAGAAAAGAGATAAAGCTTACCGTCATTGACAATTCTCGAAGCAATGGTGACAGCACTCGTATCTAGCAGCAATAGTGCTTTAATATGTAGAAGTGAGTGATGTGGTAAGGCCTACCCTCCTTCTTGCTGAATATATATACTAAGCTCATTCCCGTTAGATAGAGGTCCGTCAATATATGAATTGTAGAAATGATACTAAAAAGTGCTCAAAGTCGTATGTAAAATAACCATATTTTCAATTTTTAATCCGGAGGAAGTAGCCTGAGCGTTGTAATAGAGTTTATTGGTGGGTGTTAACGCTATCAAAGATCTTCTTTTATATAGAGGAAGAGGGCGTTGCCTAGTTTTATCTAGTATGAGTCCCATCGTTTCAGATGTAGTCAAAACGATGTAGTCTCATTCCTAAAGTTTGTTTCTCTTCGTTCAACGACTAGTTTCTATGACTCATTTTGTTACTGGAAGGTAAATTATATTATTCGACGTTTACACTTCTTATAGCCTGGAGGGATGGTTTTGCTGAACTCGTGTACTTACAGTTGTTTCAATTCTCGCACAGGACGAAAATATATTCTTATAATAAAATCTATGTTCCAGGATGAGCTTGAGGAAGAAGGTCTATCTAAAACGAAGAGAGGAAGAGGGATGGATTATACCTATTGTGACGACCATAAAGAATTGGTCGATCGATTAAAACTCTTGCACGTGTTTCAGCACACAATAAAGATATCGTTTGAATAATTTAACAAATACGCATGGCCGGAATCATCGTATGAAGTATTTACCTTGTCCAGATTTAAACCATAATTCTACCTTGTATTTCCCTATTTTTTTTTACTTTTGTGAACAATTTCTAATTTATTTTCCCATTTAATTTCGCGTGAAATCTTCGAAGTTCGCCAGCTGGTTGCCAGCCTGACTAATGACAATGTTTACATATATTAAATTAAGTAAAAGGACGGAGGGAACAACGTAAAACATTGTTTTAAATAATTTAAATAAGGAATTTTGATTTAAGGAAGAACACTTACCTTTTATTAAGCATATTAATTATCCTTTTAAGAAGTGTGATTGACTCTT